>JAGDQP010047138.1:0-12695 GCA_022664845.1 Lepisma saccharinum
TAGAAGTTCCTCCATTGTCAGACTATCTTGTCCTCATGAGTTATCTTACATTAACATAAAACATCTTTAATGTAACTAAATTGAAACAATATATAAGTTATTTTAAAAGGTCAAGCATAGACGTAATTAATACAGACTTTTCGAAAGTCTTTGATGTCATTAATCACAATATCCTTGTTAGCAAGTTTGTAACTTTCAACTTTTCAGACAAACTTCGCCAGTTAGTAGCATCTTATTTGTGCCATCGCAAACACCGTGCGCATTACAAAAATGTTATAACCAAGAAATATGTTGTAAATTTTGAAGTTTTACAGGGATCGAACCTTGGACCTCTTTTGTTTTTGCTACTTGCAAAAGTCTTGCCAGCTGTAATAACATCTTCCAATAAACTTCTGTTTGCAGACAATTTAAAAATCTATTGCAGTATTTCTATGCACAAAACGATATCATTGCAGTCTCCAAGTGATGGTAAATAAACATGTTATTAAACACTACAAAATGTAGTGTAATGTCTTATAACAAAAAAGGAACTATTTGAAATTCGAATACAATATTAATGATTCACCATTGGTTCGAGTAGATTTTATTACGGATTTCGGTGTGACCATAAAACCCAACCTCTCCTTTGATATGTACATCAAGCGTATTATTAGTGATGCTTACAGGAACCTCGGGTTTGTAATGAGACTAGGAAGCGATTTCTTAAATATTAATGTTCTAAATTTATTTAATACAGCGTATGTTCGGTCGAAGTTAGAATGCTGCAGTAGTGTGGCATCCTAATACAAAGAAGAACATTCACCAAACATAAATTATACAATCTAAATTTGTTCGCTTTTTGACTTACAAAGAAACAGGAATATGTTCTAAGTTCGAAAAGTACTTGGACCTAGTAAACAAAATACACGTTATATTCTCTGGAAAATAGAAGAGTTAATTTTCTATTATCATTCGCACAAAATATTACATAGTAAAAATTAAATTTGGAAAGCTTATTATCAGAATAGGGTTGCACATCCCGCACAGAGTTACTGACCTCGTGATGCAGTTTTCCACCTCCCGGCCCAAGGTACCAATGTATTAAATATATCGCCTATTAGGAGAATGTGCTCTTTATATAACTGTAATTACTGTATTCTTAAAACATGTCCTGATATAGATATATTTAATATGAATATAAGTGAATTTCATTTGTAGGATATGTCGTAAAGTTGAACACCGCAACTAGGTATCTAACCTGTCGTGTTCAGTAAATACATAACAAAAAATTGACTTCTCCCCAGTCTATAATACAGGACTAATGGAGCTTCTTAGCCAATAAAGGGCCACCGTAATGTATGATCAGGAAAGGTAACTGTAATGTCGTTCTTTAGAAAATGAATGTACCATTGCATTGAATTGCCACTTGAAACAGAAAATATGAGTTCAAACGACACTAATTTAGTAAATTCACTTCCGAATTTTTGTTTCGAAACTTAACTTATTAAAAATAATATTTTCCGAACACACACACACACACACACTGTCACTAGCAAAAGTTGTATAAACCTTAATAGCAAATTTTTAAGTCCTAATAAAGGTTTATCAAAATAATTATGTTTAACTGGCTGTTGAAGGAAAGAATCGACATGTACTTTTGAAACCAAGTTTACCAAAACCGTTTACCGATTGGACTCTTGAACACTCTTTATTTTTTCCATAACTAATTTTTCAAACATAAAGAATACAAGAACTATAACAACAATAAATGTCGTCATTCCGGGTGATACCAATACTTTTCCGGGAAACCAGGATATTGAATTCCATTCCGAAAGACGTTTGACCATTCCCGGAGATTTGGAAAGCTTAGACGAAATTGTTGGCTTTTGAAAATAAAGTTGTTTAAAGTTAAAAAAGAAAAAGTTTAGATCTGTTATGAATTCGAAAAATTTAGCTTATTGTGGTTTAACATAAGGAACATAGATAGACCTTACCTCTAATTTCGGCATCATGTTGGCTTGAGAAATAAAATCTGTAGGAGTTTGTTAATAGATTAATACTTGAGTTATTAGCAGAACGCTTAAACAAAGAATTATGCATGTAGAAAGCTTTTTTCAAAAATACTTCTAAATCACGAAGACTTGCTCAAAATTCAGGGAAGCACTTCTCAAAATAAGCGTGTTACTCACTCGGGAACCAACTGCCTACTGAATATTCTATCTTTACTCGTATCCAACAAAACGCAACTTTTTTCTTTCTTTTTTTCGTTATAAATATCTGTGTAAATGTTTCACAAGAAAAAAACGTCAAGAATGATTGATAACACTTGTGCCAAGTTGAAACAACCAACCAAGAAGCTGCTAGACTTGAGATTTTAAATAGTCACAGATAAGCAGGAATATCCTTGGACCTACAATATACGTAATTCTATAGTTTTGCTCTTTTTTTTTTGTTTGTTCCTTGGAACAGGTTTTGCCTGCCTGCTTCTCTTATCAGACAAACAGAACATTAGCGCCTCCTGTCGTAATATGTTATAAATGACTAACGTGACGGAAGTTGGTAGACAACGTGCACAATGGTAAAATTTGTTATTCGTTTGTGCTTTTGTTTCTGTCATAAAATGGGTGAATATACTTACAAGGTGTTACAGAATGCGATTGACAAATTGCGTGGATGAATTTCTAAAACCAGAACAAGAAAAAAGTTTCTTATTATCATTTGCCGAGCTTGTCTTCGTTTCTGAGCTACAGGACTTCTAACTTCGAATGCCAAATCTACTTTTTCGTGTGATAAATAAAACGAAAATTTCTATAAGTCATAAATTGTGCATTAAAATCTACTGTTTGGGAGTTGATTTGTACCGATTTTGAGTCTATCAAATGCCTTCTCTAAATCAACAAATGCTACGTATATTACGTTTTACCTATGTACCTATCACTATTCTTCTATAACTGACCAACGGCGGCCTCGGTTCCTTCTCATCTTCAAAATCCAAACTGATCATCTCCCATTTCTGCATTCGTTCTACCGCATAATCTTCAATATTCTTAGAAGACTCTTCCTTGAATGTCCTGTTCAACGCATGGGTCGAAAATTTTCAGGTCTTCTTGCATTCTTCTTCTTTTCCGGTGGAATCACTATTGTGTCTGAAAAGGTATTCTTTCCATCTATTCAATATTTCATACCAATCAGTGATTAGACCATCATCTTTGTTTTCTAACAACCAAAAACCTTGCTTCCCTTTTCCCGAAAATCCATCATTCTTGCTTCCTTGTACAGCAGATCGTATCTTCCTGTGGTTGTTTTTCAGGCTCTACTTTATTGCGTTTCTGTTTCGTTCATTTTGTCTTGGTTTGTAACGTTTCCCTTCTGAGTTCATTACTTAGTTTCCTATCCGTCTCCTTCTCTCCTTAATTTTCTTCAATATTTGTTCTGTAACCCACAGTTTCTTTATTCTCATGTCTTCAAGATATTCTATCATCTCTTCTGCTGAACAAAGTAAATGCTTTAAGTGATTCCACTCTGTTAGTATTTTCATCTGTTCCGTCCTGTTCGTTCCGTTTTAACACTTCCAACTGTTGCGTGATCCGTTAAATGATCTGTTTCCTGTTGAAGAACTCCCACACTCTAAAATTACAAACCTTGCCACAGCTAATGTTACAAAGTTTGTTGGTCATTTGTTGTTCCTCAGTGAAGAGTTGGTTTCTGATTTCTTAAATGAAAGAGTACCAATAGAATCAAATACTAAAACGATTCAAGCACTCCAAAACGAAGGGATTTATAATTTCCCAAAGTGAGCTATAGTCAATCGAAACCGTATCTTGGTGCAACTTTTTGTCTATATTGTCGTCTGAAACTGTGAGTTAGTGCTGATTCAAAATTTACAGAATTAAATTTGGAACTCGGCCCTTTTGATGGGAACTACGTTGCAAGGGAAACTGCACTAGGTCTACCAAATGCATTAACCATACGATATAGCACGGAGTTGTCTTCATTGAATGGAAATCAAGAAAACTATTTCTTCCTGCAGCATGCCACTGTTTATCGCGAGATATGTTCAGACTTTCGGACGCTTGGCAATAACAATATTTCACTGTGTGAGTATTGTTATGTTCATTTTGTGGCACTATATTAATAGCATGTTATTTGGCAACTGAAAAATGGTAAGATGTTTAGTAGTTACAGTATTACCTTTAATTTGCTTATATAGAGAAAGTATTTCAAACTTTGGTAGGGACCTCTAAATTTAGCCAAATTTTGCATATGCCATTTTTTAATATTGGAACAAGTTGGGTAGGTACCGTTATTCAAACCATAGCTTTTTGTTTTTAGTCCCTACTATAATGATCAAACTCAATCTGAAAAGAATTACATACTCGGAAAAATGTATCTGGAAAAGAAAAACGCTGTACATCTAGAAGGAACAATTATACCTGGAGAGAAAAATTCTAAAACTAATTTATTTAATGGCTTCGGTAAATTCCTTTAGAAGATGAATAACATATGGTATTCAATAAATGAAAACTATCTAAAATTAGTGATTCTTGTCCTAACCTATAACTAACAAAGCTTTCCATCAATGTTTTGGTTTCAACAATCTGAAAATTGTCTCTAAGAAATACTTTTCACGTTCGGAACACCCCCGTTCCGAACAGACGATTTGAATTGTCAGATAGAGTACTTTCTGGCTTTCTTGATGCACTAACCTTGTGGTAGGTCTCCAAAGGAGTTACATTTCACACCAACAATTCATGATGTCTTCCCAATTGTTGAAGCCAGTTGGCTGCTAGTAACTAGGTCGGTGATATTGCACTGATTGTGAGGGGATTAAAGGAATAGCGGGAAAGAGAGTCATCGCCTTGAAACAAAACCGTTACAAGCAGGGTTACCAGACATGTCCTCCCTTTCCATCTTGTCATCATGTCCTCCCTCTTTTTCTAAATATACTAGACAAATACCGGTACATTATCTTGACAAAGGTCCTGACTGGAAGTCTGGAACCCTTCACTCTATTCCAGGAGTACTCGCCGAGGGACGGACCAGTAAACTGGTATCCGGGTATTGATCTTACATGCTAGTAAACGCTCAGAAATAGAAATCAATTTGAGAAAAAAACGGACGGGGCGAGAAAATTGCCTAGAAAACTTGCATTTAAAAAAAGAAAATAAAATAACTTAAGACAACACATGAGAACTGGTTTCTATTAAGGACATAGCACGCGCCATTTGTATACAAAGAAGAACATCTCCTTATCTCGAAAGTCTTCAGTAAAAATGCATTATGACGTAAAACTAGAAAAAGTTCAGCGATAAGAAGACATGTTATCAAAAAGTTCAACAATCAACAAGTGCTGTCTCTAATGTTACTCGTTTAGTTTTCCAGCTATACAAGACTCTGTTTTAATGTATTAAAACGTTATTTTTTGCTTTGCTGTTGTGGATAACAAGATGTGTTTTCTATCGATGATAATGTTAACGAAACGTGATAGCATGACCATCAATTGTCGTGTGCCGCATTATACGGAAGAATTAGAGTGACTTTTTTTTTTCAAGAGCAATATTTCCCAAACTATATTCCGCGTACAAATAAATATATTCAAAATATTTTTCTTTCAAATCTAATCTCGTTTTCCGCTTTTTATTATATACTATATTGCTGTTTTCTGTAGATGCACGTTTCAAAAGCATAGAATCTTCGTATAAATACATGTTTCTTGTAAAAGTGACTGTCAGAATTTGATTTTGAAGCTATGAATGCTCGCGTGTCTTGTAATTCTAAACTGTTACTAGTTGCGGAATTCGGATCGACACTGCGAATGAACCTACATTTTGTCTACTGCTGCCTGGTATCCTGACTGACAAATCCTGGACTTTTTTTTTTTAACATTACAAAGTGAATATCGGGACTGTGTCTGGTGTAAGTGCCTTCGAAATTGGAACAGTGCTCACTAAGGAAAATCATATGTCTGTCTTGTGACAGGCTTAAGCTTAGCCGCTTGACTTTTTTTTTTTTGTCTATGTGTTTGTGTATTTGCAATAACATGCTGAACATATGGAGCATAGGCAAACCCGAAGACCAGTCGACAGACCGCTCACTTTTCTCTTTCTTACGACAAAATACAATTAAAGGAGATTTTTGTCCGCTAAAACAATAAAGAAAAGCTCGGACAAAGATTCTGTCAGCTTAGAGTAAGTAGTTTGCCATGTGCCCATATTATAACCTGACTGTTAGACATGCTCGAATATTATTTTACCAACAATACTTTATTGTAACCCTTTCCCCGAAAGAAATATGAACATGGAAAGTCCTACTCATACTGTTTTGTCAATATACTATGTTGAAGGTCTACAAGAAGACATCCGCTGGAGCATGTTACATGCCAATGTTAATGTGGTTTATTGCATCTCTGAAAAATAGAATGAGATGTTCAGGATTTTTTCTCCATCTGGCAGAAGTTTTAACATGATTCCTCTGGCTATTTAGCAAATTCTTCTTCCGTTACACTTTAACACAGTACAAGAGCGACGTTTGTTTAAAAGAAAAGAAAAAGTAGGTCATTGTTTTTCTTGTTCAACTTCCGATGTTTTGGTACCACATTACTTTTTAAACAACGACTTCTAAAATACTTAGCATATAGTTGGGAACAAAAAAGAAATACATTTGTGAAACTGATTTTGAAACTAAAACCGTTTTGTTTCTTTTGCAAGCTACCGTGCACCAGGTGTGGGTTTTTAAAGATGTACATTATTAGTTCAAGGACCCTTTCTCCATTTACTTCCTATATTTGTAAGCAAAAGCGTTCTTGTTTTGATATAATGCAAAGGATCCACCTGGACTGATAGCGTAAAAATACGGGACATTTGTGACTCCCGTCTGCAAGAACAATAAGCACTGTTGTGTTCTAACAACCTCTTATTGATCATTTCTAACCCGTGCGTGACCAAGGAATGCTTTCATTCTGTACTCAAGAGAAGAATGAACCTGTTTCAGTGGAGTTCTATGATTTTTCGCATACGCAATAATGGCTAACTGGTTCGGGCGGAAAAGAGGGAATCCCCGCCCGGTTCTTGCGTCAAGGAAATGCAAGTGGTCATTATGCGAAAACGAAAAAAACTACAACGAAATGAATAATGTAACATAGTTAGCAAAGGATAGAGGTAAGGATGTGTTTGTAGATTTAAAAAGTTGTAATCAATGCAGGCAACAATTAGTCACCCGCAGAGCTATCAAGAGACGCAACTGGATCCGGGAGGCCCGTGGAGCCTGATACCGAAAATCTTGAGAAACGCCTTGATAATGGAAGTTTTGAAAAATAAATATTCTCTAGCAGGTAGGGCAGTTATGTATACTTTTCCTTATCTATAATATACAGTTGCCTATCAGGCCAAGTCCATTTCTTCAAATTCTACAGGAGGCACTTTTTTGATTTCATATCTATAGTTTAATCCACCACATGCATGAGTTGCCAAGACAGATGGTGCGGTCTAGCTTCGGTAGATTGAACGAGATCTAAACCCGTTTGTCAGTTGAAAGATTATCACTTTTAGATCCACTTTCTAACAAAAATGTACTTGGCGCGATAGGCAACTGACTGGCTCATATGTTCTCTACGCACTAACACCTTTTGTAGGAGCTTCACATGTTGGAAAGAAGTGCGACTCGTAGCATGGGACCCATCTCGACTCTTAACAAGCCTATAATCATGTGCTCTACTGACGACAAGGAAAAACCGTTTGAAACTGACGCCAGATCCTTGTGTTTTCCGCTGAAAGGGCTGAAATGACATAACAGAGGCACACATAATTAATAGTGTGAGCCTAGCAAAGACCGTATTACGGGCTTCGAACCTTGAAAGTATAGGGTTGCCAAGAAACTGACCATGAGAGGGTGCGTATTAATATAAAGAATTATGAAAACAAGACAATTTTAAAATCTAGAACAACAAGTAGGTCACAGCATCCAGTAATACCACAAGAAAATTAATTAAAAGAAAAATTATCTTTAGAAGCGAATGGAAAATTCAATATTTAAATACAGTAGGATTTTTAAATCTACAGGATGAAGCACTAATATAAAGGGGGTGGGGTGGGGGTCAAACTACGTTTGTCTTTAAATACGAGTATAAGTATAGAAGGATGAATATTTTTCGACATCTTGAAAGTAATTTTAGAATACATTATTTAAATGTTTCTTTCCGTTTCCACATTATCCAGATTCTGTTTTATGTGAAACATATCTTATATTTGACGGGTAGAATAGACTTTGTTTACATTAGAGTAGTTTCCCGTCTTGTTCACCAAATTTTTACTTACAAAATTTTGTTAAAATGAATATATAGTACGCGTATATACGTACATATTTTTCTTTTCTGTGATGTAAGACATGCATCGAGACTAAGAAGAACAACCTTGCGCTTGTGTTTTAAGTTATACAACGAAATAACTTCAAAACCAGCGACGATGATTACCTAACAATTTTTGTAGGTCATTGCGAAGACGAGTTAAAAGCATGACGTCGTGTATGTGCATGTATGTAGTGTACTGAAATTCCCTCTAGCAGAAAAGATTAATAACAGAACGATACATGTTTATGAATCAGAAAAAAAAAACTATTCTAAAAATATATATATCACATTATGAACAAAGTGCCAACAATTCTGGTTCTACTTATAAATTAAGACAGTACTTAATAACTTTTAAATGATACGAACCTACATAGAATACTTGTTTCTTGTGGGTTATTGTAAACGAACTAATTTTTATGTGTACTTTTATCTCTTTTTAGTGATAACAACAAACCTGTTTTACATGTATGGTATACATCCACACACTTTTACTGTATAGGTGTTAGTATACAGAACAGTATGTATGTCAAGGTCATTATGATGTACTCTTTTTGTCCTTTCTTCGCATCTTGAAGTATCTTCTTAGCTCCAAGATGACGTCAACATTGATTGATCTAGTCTTCGACTTTCAATGAAGAAGGAACACGGGGATGTCAATTAATTTTTCAGCTAGCCGCACAGCAACAAAGCACGCTTTGCTTTGCTTCACTTCGCTCCATCGGTGTCCGCCACATTTAAATATATAGGTTAAACACTTTACTAAAAACACGATTAAGGAAGACTCGAACTTACTGTATTTTTGTACTGGGTGACAATTTCACCTTGTAGAAGCAGCTGAAAGATGTTTCGTTGCAAAGGAGTGTTTCATCTCTACTCGTTGTACACAAGGACACCTTTACGCTTTTACCCAAATACCTTACTCATTGCTCAACAATATCTCAAAGACTAATGCTGAGTAAATTTAGCTTTGCACAGAGCAGTAACTCCCCCTTGAAAATTTTTGTAAAAAGTACGAACCTAATGAGTGCGATAGATAAAAATGCTTGCTTACTTAAATATATTACAACCTACCAAATCGTCATTTTAAAGGCCCAAGGGCGCCAGTAAATCCAGCACACTTACGTCTTTATGCCTAGAAAACGAGGAAATAATGATTTCTCGCGAAAACATCCTTGAAGTTATGCAACACACTATTTTCTTTTGCAATTTGGGTGGTTTATATCTAAGGCAGGGTTTATCAACGTGGGGGTAGCAAATCCCAGGTGGGAAGCTGGGTCGCGAGGGGAGGTTAAAAATAAATTTATATAGGGTCTTGCAGGTTTAAGCTAATAAATTTCCAAGGAAGTTTTTTTTATTTTGCTTCCTGTTTTCATAATTGCTAAAGATACGTGTAATGTAATTTGTTGAAGTTTTTTTTTTTTGGATAAGTAGGACATTTACTATCAAATACAGCAAATCAACTGTCAAATGATAGGCAAGTATTACACGAAATAAATTAATCGTGGGTCACCCATTAGAAGACATGGTGAATAGGGTCGCAGGGTGAAAAAGGTTGAGAAACGCTGATCTAAGGAAATTATCGTATACAAGTAGAAAATTTTTCTTGTTTTCTTCTACACTTTTAAGGGTCCCACTAAAATGTTTCTCCTCTTTTTGACATCATTATGTGCGCCTGTTATTCCCGCTAGCGGATCACTCAAAGTAGCTAGAGAGAAACTGATTTAAATTTTTTCAGCGACCTTGATTTATCCGTCCGGTTATTTTTTCAAAGCACTGTTAATGAAGAAGTACGAATACTTTCGCCGTTTCTGAATATAATTCCGTCTTCAGGGATGCCGATGATTGGTTAAAGCAGGCAGAAGAGACATTTCGAAACGCACGTGTAGTTCCGGACTTTCAAGTTGAACGTAACTGCCACGGCTGAATTAGATATTCACTGAGGAAAAGAAATCAAACTGACTTTTCCGTTCAAAGAACGGAATAATCATCCACTAAGTCCACTGCTATTTACTGTTTACTAAAAACGACAAGAAAATAATTTCTGATCGTCTTAATGGAGGAGACAAGTAGAAAAAATAATTTGTTTTCACCGGAACTAAGTGTAGATATAGCGACCTGTATTCTCTTTACGTTTTTTATTGTCCTCATTTCGCATTGAACGGTTTCGTTTGGCACGTAATGGTTGGTTGGTATTTGCACGGAATGCTTATAGCTTTTTAATCTCTCTTCCTCCACACCTATTCACATCCTTAAAAAGTAATCTTCGGTTTTGATTCATTTGCACCCTTCTTCGCCTTTCATCGATTTCCTAAAGAAAATGCACATGTAAACTCTTTGAACATTTACAGCATTACACATAACGGGTAAGAATGAAGATTCCTCAAATGTTTTTCTTCGACCATTTGCATTCCTCGTTATCAATTCTAATTCATATAAACGTAACTTGCATATAATATTTTGTAACATGTTTTCAAAGTCAAATAGGTAGTATTAGGAAGCAAGTTACTATATTATTTTCCTCTGTATCTATGGTGTCCTGAAGGCGACAAATGACACGTTTGAGAATAGAATCGGAGTAGTGTCGGAAATAACGAGCTGCAAAGGGAAATTCGGGCAGTGTATTGTATGACGTAAATGTCATGCCTTACATGATACGTGAATGCTGTAACCAGTTATTGTAACACTGACTGACAGATGACTAACACTGTCCGAAAACTTGTAAGTTGAATATAACGGTAAAATTAAATCAAGGTTCTCACTGTTACGCTATTCTTATTGAACATTTTTATTTTCTATGAGGCTTATCTGCCTCTAATATTCCTTGTACTTGACTCTGAGAGTGCATGGCAGTTCTTCAGTATTAAGAAAGGGAAGTTTGACCTTCGCTCCACACTCTCCCATGGTTACTGACCTGACCTCTCGCCTTAAATATTTCAATATTTATTTAATTTATCTGTGTCATATCGGCTGTACACGCAGCTATGACCTACGCCCGATCCAAGTCTCAAGGATGACGTCCCTCGGCAAGCATTCGGGAGAATAAAAGAAAAGGAATTATCCGGTACGCATTTCTCAGATAAGGGGATGTTCAAGTATTACATAAGCGTATTTTTAGTCATTTTAGACCCTTGTAACCAAAAATAGGCACGGCTTCATCCCCGTGTACTTACGTAAGTCTTGTCAAATTTCTTATCGATATCTCGTAGTCCAAAAAATGTTTAAATCTACACTAATATGTTTTTTAAGCTGATCTTACTCTTCCTCACTATAAGCGAAAATAAGCATTTAAACTCTTGCTTACGTAATATTTGAACGACCCATAATACCGGGCTTAGAAAACTTTCAATGAAAAATCGTTTTGCATTTTTTAAAAATACGGGAAGCACGGTGTTACAGTACAAAAAGAAAGAAAATGCAAACCAGTTGTGTAATGACATTTTTCTAAAAATAAATCTTACATACATTGTTTTCTGAGCTTACGACTATACAGTCTTCAGATCTCAGGCGTGAATAGCATATATTAATATCTTAACACATGGGAAACATATTAATATAATTTCTTAAAGTAACATAAAAAAAGCGACTTTCTTTTACATGTAGAAAAAGTTGGAGTTCATTCAAGTTTACACATTCTTAATCAAGATCAGTAAATAAAAATTCACATGCCAACCAATTCTTTGTTTGTCTTTATTAACATTTTGCTTGCATAATATTTTCTTTTAATTATATAACAACGCAAGAAGTACTTCGGTTTGCAAATAGTAGAGTACAATATGTATGTCAAATATGTATAGAATAATAAAATGAACGGAAAAAGTGCATACACTAAACAATACACGTCGCCATATTTACGCAATAAAGTCATGAGACCCCGTACTCAAAACACACGAGTATAGCAAATATTAAAGACTGTTTACTGACTCAATTTTTAAAAATAGATGTATCGATAACACAAACATTAAATTTCTTTATGATTGTGGCCTTATCACGTTCTTGCTATATGAACGTGCTCATTTAAATGTTCTTCGTAAACCTACAAGAAATTGGATACTGGTGTTCATGACGCAACTAAAGACTTAAAAGAAAATATGTGACATTTATAGTATCAACTGCCAGCAGCTATAGAATTGGTCTGTTTTATTTATTTTCTTTCGGGAGAGATTTACAAGGACGGAACATAACGAAATTTCTGATCGGCTAGGATATACTTTTAGTCTTTACTGAAGTGCAGATAGTATATAAGTACCATGTAGATGGTAGGGGAAGTCGCCAGGTCGAGCAAATCGTGGTCGCTAAATTATAATCTGAAGTCAGTTTCTCGATATCTACTTCCGTTGATTGGCTAGCCTGCTTTAAAAGCTGAATGCATTTA
>JAGDQP010047139.1:638-15111 GCA_022664845.1 Lepisma saccharinum
AATGACGGATTTGTATAATTTCCATAGAGTGGGAAGAATTTCTCAAATACCTGGAATGCCGTATTAACTCTCTTTATATTCGAGATTGAGGCCATCTTTCAAAGAACAGATCTAGGGAAGAATTCTCCAGAGGGTGGAATTCCCAACCACTTTTCTCTCAAAAAAAAAATGAACACTGGCTAAACTAGAATATATTATCACAACCAGATATTTCAAAGAGTTTGTCGGAAAAGAATTTTTTATTGTACGCTAATCACCCAAATTTTGGAGTGGGATTTGGCTATACATGGCCATGGATCAGATTCAAATTAAGAACTTGAAGACCACAGAAAGACTAACGTGTGAGTAGCCAAATATAGGATGTTATGCGCTATCATCCTGGTAGCTTCAATGATGGTAGTTGATGAGATGGAATCTTTTGCATGTGTGATCACGACTAGCTCACAACAACATGTTAAACTTGGAAAAACTTGTCAAAGACGAGACTTTTAGCACACCGAGAAATTCACACATTGGTTGCGGATGCATTCCCCATCTCACAAACTACACGATCTTCTCGTTTCCCTCTACAATTGTGTTATCAGAGACTCAGCTTTGGAGAAGGGAAAACCCAGTCCTACCCTATCCCGGCCTGAACCTAAGATGTCAAAAGGCTATAAATAAATTCAAACTTGGGGAAGGACATATCTACACTGCAAAATTTTGAAGGCAAAATCAGTAGCAGATGTTAAATTCATTACACTTGTGGCATTAAGGATCGGTTTTGGTTGTATCGGTGAGATAATAGTAGTTAATTCAAATCAACTATTCCATTGAATACAGATTTTATACAAATTGCCCTATCGCTTTAAATGTCTCCGAATTGCCCTTTCTTCAAACAGCAAAATTATTGATTTCGTCTTACGTGTTTACAGAACACCAACAAGAAGAAGTAGGAAAATGACACTCCCTAAGACCCTAACCCCTATATATTGTACATCAATTGAAAGCTGACACTGAGTATAATGCCAAAATATTAGATTGCGCAAATACATATAGTATAAGTTATGGCCGCTAGAGAGCCAGAAGATTTTTAGCCTCTATCTCGTGTTCTGCTTTACTTACGATAACCGTTCTTCGTTCTATGTATTTCTAGTAGTCCAGTGGACCATAACTTATCAGGGGCTCCATAGTGTAGTGGCTAGAACGTTAGACTCGTGTCTGTGTAGTCCTGGGTTCAATCTCCAGCTGAAATCCTACTTTTCGCCGTCCACCCAGCGTCGTGATGCAAACAGGGAAGTGACGTGAATAAAGATACTCGGTCTATACGCTTGCTCGTGGTCAGGTGCGCGCAGTGGTCACTCAGGTGGACGCAGTTCCACCAACCGCGGACAGATGGCGTTGATGCAGGCTCAGGACCTTTCGGTCTGTCACACCAGTGATTATTATTTATTATATAATCATACGTATCGAAAGCACAAGTGGCGCCACCTGTAATAGATCTGTGGATACGAAAATTCACTGGAAAAGCGTTTTAACTGCCCTTAATATGTAGGAAATATGTCGTAGTTACTTTTTGTAACCTTTACAAGGCAAGTAAGTCTTGAGTGGTCTTAAAAAGCAGGTGTGTTTTCATGCAGATAAGAAAAGCCAGGATATTTTGACCAACCTGTAAATAAACCTTATTTTCAATTAATCTGTGAGAGATATTTGCTTTCTATTCATCACCTCAGTTATCATTGCTTGAAATTAGAGGATGAAGCATGCTCCCGTGTAACATTCAATATTGTTCTAACATGTTAATATTGTTCTCAACCTGTTTGTTTATTCATTTTTTCTTTATTATAACATTCATTAATTAAACTTTGCCAACTTCACAGAATTTGTGACATTATGCACCCTTCCTGCAACGTATACATTTTATATGCACTGAACACTAGTAATACTAAAGGCAGTGGATGTGCTTTTAGAGTGACATTTCGTACCCGGAGATCTCTTACGTGACACCACTTATTCTTTTGAGACATATGATTTAATAGACTGCGAGCAACACATAGGAACGGTGATTCTAGGTAGAGCAGGACACCAAATAGAGCTTAAAAACCTCCTGGTTCTCGAGCCATAACTCGCACTAGATATGTTTGGGTAATCTAATTGGCATTGTAGGTACCATACTCAATACGACCTTTCAATTGATGTACAACATGTGAGGGACTGGGTGGTGTCACTTCCTTACTTCTCCTTGTAAGAGTCTTGGTGGGACAACCAGAAATCCATTCGACACAAACTACTTTCGTCAATTCAAGTTATGCCTCGTTCTTCACTCCATTCACGACACGAACTAATCCGTATGCAATTCGGTTACTTAAGACTTCGCTATGACTTCGAGCACTTGTACCAAGTACATTCAAAATATTGTCTTTTCCCACAACTTTGGTTCCGGTAAGATTTTTTGATCCGATGAACCTAAGAAATGCAGAAAAATTGTTTCTCACTAAAACACAATAATAAATTTGAACGATCTCGGAATATTTTGTTCTCAGTGTATAGAATCTTTTCATTAAAACTTCTGAAATGATGAAACTGTAAGTTACATCTCAATATGTAATTCAAAGTAAGTCAAATATGGTAACTCAAAGTAACTCTCAAATCAGGTGATGTACCTTAGAAATGCGCTCCCATGGAGAAAATTCAATATGGCGGCATTATTTTTCAAGATGGCGTCATGTTTCCGAACCGTCATACTCTTTGCAATTTATCTTACTTTTGCACATTATTTTTACACTACAAATGAAAACAATGGATGAGACAGATATTACGTCACCCTTTTTTTCTACTTGACATTTTGGAAAGTAAAATCCAGGAAGAAAATCGGTGAAGAGTATAGCAAAGATGCTGAACTACAGGAAGATACAAAATCAAAATGGTAGCCGAAGATCAACAACTGGCAGAGAGGACCACCAAGAATGAAGGGATGTTATTAAAAACGTTTTACGGGTTGAACTACTCATAGAGGAAGAAGTAGCGTAGGTGTCAACTTCAGGAAAGAGTGATACAAACATAAAGTTACTTTTAAAAAATTCCACCCTGTCAATTACATTAGTTCTGGAAAGAGAAAGACCCTTTCCAATTGCTGTCTTACAATCTCTGTTACCTCACTGATTTGCCAGCATCTTGAGTCATAATTGTAGCGCTATAATATAGTACGCATGATTTAATAATTATTACGATGATTGTATATGTTCCTGTTGCATACGCCCTGTTATGATGACTAATCTTATTCCCCCTGAAGGTTGGTTCTGATTTTATTTTATTTTTTCTTATTTCAAGGGTAAAAAATAATCCTTTGAACTAAGAATGTATCTACTAAAGGAGAGAGAGAGGTAAATCGTGAAAAGAGAAAGAAGAAGTGGAAAAAAAACTTTTTTTTTGTTCAGATAGGTTGGTCCAAGCATTCACTCTCTGACCTCACTCACTTTCAGTATTTTATTACGGATTAAGCAGTCAATGGACATAGGAAGAAAGACTGAAGGAGAGAGAGAGAGAGAGAGAGAGAGAGATGATTTGCCTTCTCTCAAAGCAAGCAGCCTCCAGGGGAATAACATGTTCTTGTCTCTTTCTTTCTCTCTCTCTCTCTCTCTTCTTGAACCAAAATGAATGAATGGGCATAGAGGAAAAGACCGAAAACCAAGCATGAATTAATGACTTTCGGGTGAGGTTCGGTTTCAGTCCTTGTTTCTTGTGAGAGTCATCAGAGTTGCCAAACTACATAAAAAATCCTCAAAATTTCCCTTTTTCTGATCAAAGTTTCCCCTCTCTTGGAATAGTTATGAATTGTGTTGGAATTATTAATAAACAGTATAATTATTACATTAAAAGTAAGAGTACTCAACTTCCTTTGGAAGTTTTAATACATTATAAATTAAATCTCGATGCAAGGAAAGCGTTCAGGAAATAACGGAGCATGATTAAAAGGCACGGTCCCCATTTGATACGAGCTGGAAGTTTCCACTCTTGTTAAAGAAGTCTTTTGTTGATATTGAAAATGTTCTCGCCCATCATTCTGTACAACTTCGTTAATTTAATTGGATTTTATTGAAGGCTTTTAGGCAACTTTGGCTCAGGCCGACAATTAACTCAAGTTATAGACGATTTCGAAAGTAATTTCTAATTTTATGGTTCGGTTTGCCTGAATTAGTTCTTCAGTTCCTTCTGTGTTAACAGTTTTTGTTCCACCTGTCTGGTTCAGATCAGATAAAATCTGGACTATTATTACTTACGCGTAAATAGTAATTTAAGATTATTGCTATTAATTGGATCAAGAAAGAATCATTTGGACAATGAATTACCCGGGAAGGAAAAGAAAATCCCTGTTGGTGAACTTGAAGCTTTATCGAAAATTCCTCATTTTTCCCGCACCAGGGAAATTTCCCCACTGTCAGGCATCTTATGAATGACCAGTAAAGAAATAATGCCCCTCAACTTATACAAGAAAAAACGAAGACAAAGAGAAATATAAAACAGGGAAGGTGAGTACACGTATTATGTGTTGAAGATGAAGAAGATGTGTGTGTATGAGTATACGTGTGTGTGTGTGTGTTCGGATGATTCATACTTTGCCTTGGACTATAGAAGAAGAAAAGAAATATTAAACTGAGAAGAGTCGTGTACTTTCAGAATAACCATTACAAACATAAACACCTGATGGTTGTTTATGTAAATTACGCTTTGAAAATGTGTTATATTATTTCATTTTTTTTTATTGCGCTTCTTTATCAAACCTTAGATAATGTGAAAATAGTAAAATTAAAGGAAACTGGTCATCATCAGATTTTGGTGTGTTTAGATGACTCAATTTACTTTTTTTTTTTAAAAAAAAAGGAGGGGGGATTATATTGGTTGCTTACGTAAATAGATTTAGGAAAAGTTATTTTAAACATTTTTTCACTTTGCGTTTATGGAAATTTAGATAGCCTCAATCACATTTATCGTTTCTTTGTTTTCTTAGACTGTAATTACATTTATTCTACACCTTTTATGCATATATATATATATATATTTTTACGTCTGTTAATTATGTGTTCAAAAGTGTTAGTAATGTGTACATAAAATGTGAAGTGTTTACAATGTCTTTTCTAAAACTGGTTTGAACTAGGTGTTCAAATTTTCGATATATCGAATAGAATTCGATATTTAAAAATATCGAAACTTTGATATGGTAATATATTGATATTCGATACATCGATATTTTAGTCGATATTTCTGTTTGATATTTAAGTTGGATAATTCGATATATCGATAATAAAAACATAGAATTTTGATATTCAATTTCATTTTGAACATTTCTTTCTCACTTTTTAGGATTATTTTTAAACACATATATTCACACATTGTACTCAAAATATTACCGAACTAATTCCGGCTCAGTCATTCTTTTTTGCATCAAACAGCGTCTTCGCAGGATTTTCAGTTTGGGCTAGGATTGTAAACCCAACATTGGTGGTGTCTAAATAGATTTATCCCTTATTTCTACATGTTTTTAACCGTTGGAATTTTCAAGTTAGATGGAGGTGGGGGAGGTGAAATCCCGTGCCCGACTGCGGCATCTGCTACAATCCCTGCTTGTTCGTATCTAAGTTTGTCAAATTAATCCCTTTGAAGAGCAAGACTATTTTGTTTCTGCTTTCAAAGATTAATAATATATAGATGAAACAATATGTTTGGTACACCAGGTCGCATATGTGACAATAGGTTGAACTAAGAGAGATCATTGCGTAGTAGTGGCACCAAGTGACCGAGGTGCATCAGCTTTTTGCTTCTTACTCTCAAAAGATGACAGCACAATCTACCCAGTCTATCCAACATTAAAACTAGGGCATCTGACTGACCATTAGAGAGAGCCAAGCTGATTTATAGAAGTAGCAAACTCTTTTGAGGCTTGACACCTCTCTACTTTCTAAATAAGTAATTTATGTGCTAAGTACTGTTCAGAATAAAAAAGCTAAAAGCGCGACATGTCAGTTTCGGACCAATAATTCTAAATCCAATTTTTCATCAATTATTACTTCACATAACTAACAAATGAATGACGTGGTACCAAGTCACGACTCTTGAACTTTTGTATGCAATTCTTCTACTCTGTAAACGCTGAAAGTAACTAAAAATGATTCTAAACGTCAAAACCCCGCTCTTAAATAAGTAAATAAATAAATACTGAGAGCTAATTGCTGGGAATCTTCCTGTGACGTAAATAGGTATAGAGTAAGAGATCAAAGTTCAAAGCTGCATAATTGTTTCAATGTTAAATTCTTGTAAGGAGACAAAACAAGTATTGTAATCGAAGTATCTTGTATACTGTATATCCAATTGTAACTTGTGTACTAATATCCTATCTTACCTACTCAATATATCAGTATTTAAAGTCAATTTATTATTTCTCGTCAACCTCTTATATCTTGAATAAACTAGTGTTAAACTGGTTATTTAGAATATATTTTTGTCAATGTATTATTCTTGTCTTGCAAACACTTTATTTTAAAAGGCAAGCAACCGCTATTCAGTTTCTAAGCAAATCTCCATGGTAACTATAAGAACGTAAATTAGGCAACCCGCAGAACGTTTGTGTTGAGAAAGTTGCGTGCTCTTTAGGTAATGAGCGACTGCTCAAATATAAGTATAAATCATTTAACCATGTTTTATCATTCTTTAATCTGCATTATATTTATCTCCAAACACGTAAAGCGTTGAAGTTTGCTAAGAAGGGAATCTAAGTTATTCTTACGTTTTGTTCAGAAATGCTAGCTTACAATGCTGGGAGTGTTTCTCTCATCTGCGAGATTTATCTGTCGTTCTATATGTTTGCTAGAGCCCAAAGTTCTGATTGTGTTCGTTTGTAAAGTAGTAACCAGTTCCTGGCCGTTGGTAATTAAAACATATGCTCTACCAACTGCTTTCTCGACCCTGTAGAGACGAGTGGCACTCGAAGGCAAATCTGAGAATCTGAGTAATTTATTCAGATATTATAAATCTACGCTTGGTTTGCTACATCTACCACGAATACTGTTCGTGCACAACACAAACGTCTCACTACTTACGTCTGCGCATCGTGTGGTGCGTAATTTTCGTTACATATGTCTGGCGATGTAACAGTGGGTGTGGATAGAGATGTGTTATAAGTTAGTTGAATTTCTATTTCTATTTATTAATCATCCGATTAAGTACATGTTTATTGTATATAGGATTTGACAGTCTTATATAGACAGGACAATATAAACCATGATGAAGCAGTATATACTCTTGAGATTCAAACTTGAGATTATATACAATACAAGATACTTAATCTTAGATCATTACATTATAGCAGCAAATACATACATTAATAGATTATATAGAATACATGATATATCTGGAAACCAGAAATTTTAGCATACAGTATATGACGCAAGATTATGTAAATTACTAGACAGCATATAGTACTTTTGGGAATGGGTTCGTTTAAAGAGATTGACATATTAACAAAGACTCGTGTTTTTGTACTCACTGACGTCATAGAAAATATCACTCTGTAACAATTTATCAACTTCACTTTTAGATTATTTCAATGTTAAACTTTTAAGGTTTTCTGGCAATTGGTTATATTATTTAAGTCCTGTAAAATGTATGTGTTTTTTTTTTTAGTACTTGTTAGTCTTACACTGCTAATATGAAATTTACTATCTGACCTGGTTCCATAAGAATGAATTTCAGAGTTTTTGGTAAAAGACCCTTTGCTTTCACGTATGTAAATAACCAATTGTAGTATATAGATACAAGGTAACAGTAATAAATTCATCTTTTCAAATACTGGTTTACACGATGTTGTTTGAGATACAGACATCATTATTCTTAATATATTTTCTTCTGAGCTAAAAATACTTGATGAGCTTCAGAACAGGATCCCCAGAATACAATTACATATTTAATATGAGAATACACTGAAGCATAATACAGGGTTCGTAATGTCTGCGTAGATTCTTCGGCACATAAACATGATTGTGCTTAGTTTTTTAAAAGTAATTAATAAACACGTTTTTCCCATGTCAGCTCAGAATCAAGCCATATCCCCAAGAATTTTGTATTATCAACAATTTTTATTTTATCGTCATTTATTTTAGTTTAGAAGAGAAATGTAAAATACCGTTGACATTATGATAATAGCAGAAGGAAATTTGTGTTCCAGGAAGAAACAGCACAATGGAGTATATAGGGAAAGATAAAACCTAGGTATAGTGATTCACTGGCTTCTTTTACTTGATATAAGTAGAAATCCTAATCTTCCAAATGTTGGGGGGAAATGCACAAAGGACGTATTTCAATGTTATATTGGCGTAGTTTACAAGTTATTCGTTCTTAGGAAAGAATTCTTCACCCAGAACAAAATTATACTATTTTCAGATAACATTTTGAATGCGTTTATTTACTCTACAGACTGACCAATTAATAACCTGAAATACAGATTTTTACAGAAATAGAAACAATTGAATGTCATTCAAACACCAGAAAGGATTAAGTCTATGAAAAAGAAACTGTGCAACAACATGTCAATGAAGTTTCAGTGGAGCCGTCTCACTTTAATGAGAGTGGTTTTTCTATTTCACTTCCTAAAAGAGGAAGTGCAACCTATCTGCACCAACAAAATCTTGGAGGCCGATGTCAGAGCTCAAAGTAAGATATATTCATAATCTTTTTAAAATGAGTCAATTGAATGTCAGAGAAGATTCACTTCTACAAGGAAGTACAATGATCACAAACTAGTGAAAATCATGATGTATCTCACTAGGACTGTGGTTGAGTTGATCTTGAAC
Source organism: Lepisma saccharinum (assembly GCA_022664845.1). NCBI lineage: Eukaryota > Metazoa > Arthropoda > Insecta > Zygentoma > Lepismatidae > Lepisma > Lepisma saccharinum. The sequence continues at coordinate 9,461 of JAGDQP010047139.1, forward strand.
ACCCTGCACTATGTGTGTGTGTAGCAATTTCACAAAATCAGCAGATTGTTTTTAGGCTTGCAATGACTTTATTACTCAACACAAAATACATCTGAAAGTAAGTTTTCTGTTACTATGGTCTTGTGACAATCTCTTATTTTCATGTTATGCTGTAAAATATAAGAAAGAAATCATGTGTGTTTCGTATTGATCACTACGTTTTTCATAATTTGACATAGTTTGACAACAGATTTAATATATAAACTGTAAATATATTATGTGAGACATTTTGCTCATTTCTGAAAAATAAATGTTAGGGATATAACTAGTTTTGCATTTTAGCTCTTCAAATAATCTAAAAGTCGCCCCAACAGCTTCAAGAACAATCACAACCCCAAAGAGCAGAGGTTCTACTACCCTTGTATCACTGGCGCTACTTGTGTGAGGGGATAACGCTTTCTGCGGGCGTGGACGCATGCTTTCCTAATAGGAACGAATTTCGCCAAAGTTCTTTGTCACCGACTAGCCACGTGTTGTTCTTGCTCAAGTAATAACGGTCAAAACTGCGTAGAAGCATTTGTAAGATTGCACGACTATAGTTCGATACCGTTGCCATCTATAGTTGATATGCGAAACTCCTTGCACTCTTCATCCTATATACTCTTATCATCCTTGGCATCACGTGTTAAACGAGTGTTTTTCGCCGTTCCTCTGCCTTTTATAACCTACCTAGACCTGCGCTCTGGTTCTGTGCTGCCTAGGCCTGCTGACTGGGTGGCCGGAGGTCGACGTCTGGACCACGAGAATTTTGGTGCTTGCTACAATGAGTTATACTACGGCTAGTAGCCTAGTATATCTGTTTGCTTTAATTGTTTTGTATATTCTTATTTCGCGATCTCAATATAATTTGTAACTATCTTTCTCGGAGATTTCTCTGGGGCTGTATTTGAAGAAGGGTGCGTTGTCTGCTTGAGGTTGCTGTGTTTCGATATCTGTTGATGGATGATTTTTGTTACATTATTATATCTATTGGTATAATCGAAGTTGGCTAGTGTAACACATCCTCCCGTTATGTGCTCTATGGTTTCCTAGTTAGTGTTACATCTTATGGATTTGTCTTCAGTTGCTTTTTTAAGGATGTGTTTCCTGTAGTTTCTCGTTGGGATGATCCAGTCTTGGATTACCATCATGAATTCTGCTGTTTCCTATATACGTGTGCTTGTTTTAACTGAGGCGTCTTTGTAGACCTATGGGCTGTCTACCTGGTTAGCATGTGTAATGTTGAGCTCTTTCTGTTTCCAGTATTTTATTTTCATCTGTTCTTTGTCATTGTTTGCTGTCCTAAATTATTAATTTACATCCGTTTCACAGATTACTTTGAACATTTATTGCCTGCTATTATATAGGAAATAGTCACTAATATTAGCAATTTAGTTGAGGTGTAATCGTTTTATATCTAGAATTCCCATGCCTCCTAGCTTGGGTGGTGGTGTGATTCGTTCTGTTTCTAGCCTGTAATGATGCACATAGTGTCTAGTCATGTTGGTTTTGATAGTTTTGTTTAAGTCCCCTAAATCAGCATCTGTCCATTTAATGACTACGAATTAGTATATTAGGATCGGAATGGCGTGCGTATTTATGGTTTTGACTTCGTTACCTGCGCTTAGGAAAGTTTTTAGGATAAGGTTGATTTCATCCTAGAATACCTTTCAGTTTCAGTTTGATTTTAGTTTGTTGGACCCCGCGGAGTTGAAAAAATCCTTGGTATTTGTAGCTTTCTTTTCTTGTGAGTGCTTTAATAATTTGATCTTGATATATGGAGAATTCATCTTCCTTTGTAACGGTACCTCTCATTAGGTGGAACGGTTTGCATTTTTCTTATCTCGAAGTTCATTCTGATGGATGTGATAAATTTTGCTGTGATACTTAAACGTTGGTTCAGCTGTTGTGGGGAGGTGGCTTGCGTATAGTTTTAGGTCGTTCATGTACGAGTATGGATCAAATGAAAACGGATCAGTGCATGTATTGGATTTTATTGATATATATGTGTGGCGACAACCCTGTGTAGGATGTAGAGCGGGAGGTAAGGAAGGAAACCCCTATTGCATAGTGAACTCACCCTAGATAGTAGCGCGTGAGTCTATGTAATATGTGTTGGTGGTCGGGCAGAGGTAGGGTATTGTCGAGCGAGTAGGTGAGCAGACGGGCAGACAGTTTTTTGACCTGCAGCCACATAAGGCAGATGTTACACAGAACACGCTGGCGACGTTTGGATGGACAGTGTTAGAACACCTATCGAGAAAGCACTAAAGGGTCTCACTTCTACTCGGACAATGAAGTCGTGGACAATGTTCGCAATTGGTTCCGATCTCAGCCAAAGGAGTTTTACGAGCAGGGCATTAACCGGTTGGTGAAACAGTGAGACAAATGCTTGTGTAAATTTTGCGACTACATTTGAAATAAACCTTGTTGCTTTCATTCTGAGTTCTCTGTTCCGTTTTCATTAGATCCACCCTCTTATAAGATATAATTAATCGTGTAATTCTCGTTGCTCAGTGTTTTGAGGGTAAATCCATATTTGGTACTTTTGAGGATGCGGCTTTGTTAGTTTATGGCCATACAGAACTAAAGTGTACTGAAGAGGTTTCCTTGAAATATCCCGTTTGATATCTGAATTGATCTGCTCTTTAGGTTAGTCGCTTCCCTTGGTAAGCATAGTACTGTGGTCCATGTTTCCATGACATGTTTGAGGAATTTTATTATGTTCTCATTGATTTTGTGTATCTTGAGAATGTGGATTAGGTTTGACAGGGGTACACTATCAAATGCTTTCTTTTAGTCGATGTACGCCACATTTACGTATCCTTTATGTTTGATTGCCTGGGCCTGTGGTTTCCATGTTTACTATAACTTCCTTGTTCTTTGTTTACTCTTGAGTTTTTCTCACATTCTATCTGTTGTTGTGTCACGATTTTATTGGAGTGCAAGTGTTTACCTACTTTGTTTGCGATTATAGAGGTAAGTAGGCCTATTTTGTAGATTGTTGGGAGGCACGTAATTGGTCTGTAAACTAACGTACTGTTCATTCGAATGTTAGTCATTCGTACTGTTTTGCTTTTTGGTAGCGGGAAGGTTCTTCCTTGTGTGAGAAAAGTTAGCATTGAGTTAGGTGTTAAATGATGTCGTTGAATATTTTGTGTAACCATTTGTGACATAATGTTAGCTTTTTTGTACCAAAAGTTGTGGATATTTTCTGGTCCTGTTGCTTTGCAGTTGCTGATTTTAGATGATGCTTCTTTGACATTTTCTTCTTCGATATGACACTACTACATTCTAGATATTTTGAATACACAGTTTTCTTCTTCTTGAATTCAGATGGCGCTTGTGGCATGTGTTGTTTTAAGCTTCCTTTTTTTTCTGATTAGTAATTTGTAAAGTCTTCTATATTTGGGTTGATTGAGGTTTGCTAGGTTTATGTTTATGAACAATTGTATATGATTTCTTTGGGTTATTATTATAATTATTTCGTTTAGGTCTGTTCTCCACAACATTCACTATGCTAATTTTCGCTCTACATATTTCAGTGAAGCACAGGAAAAGAAAACCCGCAATATCAATGCAGAATAATGCCGGTAGAATTTCCCCACCCGCCTCTTTCTCTCTCTGACGCTTAAATATTGTAAGTGTTGCCTTAAATACTTGATTGAAATATTTTCAACTGATACGCAACTTAAGGTATAACTAGCACTCTCCTCGATTTTAGCCTTTCGTGTACGGATCAACTATTTTAGTCGTCACTTCTTGATTTCCAAGTTGGGAACCGTGAATAAATGTTTAAGCTATTTGTTGCATTTACAAATGAGCATACTTATACAGAAGAACCTCGTTAAACCGACTACTTAAGATGTTAAAGTACAATAAGTGACCTAGAGCGTTGGTCTTGTTAGAGTGGGGGGTGGATAGTGAGACGAACTCCTGTTTATGCAATACTTCCACTCATATTCCTTCCCGCCCGGTCCATGAAGTACGAAAACTCTCTGACATATTATTTCAGCAATTCGCAAGTGCACAAATTGGAAAAGATGCTCATAACTATACCAACAGAATAAAGTAGGAAACAATAGTCACCATTCACAAACATACCTCCCGCAGTTGCTTATATTCTTTGAATTATGCTAACCACCCACTTGGGGATTGTAGGCATTAAACCTTTCCACACATATATGCTTTCCTTATATCTCCAGAAGAAAACTCCAGTGGTAGTAGACCTGAGTAGGGGCGTTCGGAATTCCGGAACATTCCGGAATGGAAATCAGAATGCTCGAATCGGAATGACAATTTCTGCGATTCCAGAAAGTCGGAATTATGGAATTTTGGAATATCGGAATTTCAGAATGTGGAGCATCATCACCAAATGGTAGGAAAAAAAACGGTTCACCACCAGCAGACAGTTCAAGACATGTTATTTTCACAACAATTAAAACTTGCTGGATAAGGTGTAATACAGTGTAAAGAATTCTTACGATGAAGGCCTGAGCCTTAAATAAATATCAAATTCTTGTGTTCAAATTCTATTTCAGAATTTCGGAAAGTTGGATGTCCGGAATTTCGGAATTCCGGGAAGTCGAGATTTCAGAATTTTGGAAAATCGGAATTCTAAATTATTAATTTGAATTTAATTTGTAAGGCTTTAGCCTAAAAGCTTTGGACAAATTTGGCTCAGACCGGATGGATTATGATGGGATGATTGACGGAATGGAGAAAGTAGGAGAAAACCCACGCACACGTTGTTTGTCCTCCACAAAACCCACATGGCACGATGAGGGATCGAAGCGACCACCTCAAGCGCCAGAGTTGAACCCTTTACCATTGAGCCACCATGGCTCTGGGAATTCGGAAATAGCGGAATTTAGGAAAGTCGTAATTCCGGAAATTAGAATATTGAAAAGTTGGAATTCCGTAATCCAAATAATTACGAATTCCGGAATTGATTTTGGACTTCCGAACACCCTTAATACTAAGCTTAGCTGGAAGCATGTCTCTTCAGTAATACTAGAGATAAAGTATGGTAACACCGGAGAGGTATGATATTCCCAGAAAGAGATTTGGTCACCTCCTCCACACTCAACTCTGTCCATTAACATTACGTAAGGTCGTGGCGAGTCCTGGCGATGTATCAGCCGGCCTCTTACAAAGAGCAGACAACTATCATTGGCCTTTGGTACTGTCATGCAGTGGAAAATATCTCCGTTGTTGCAATGTGAAGTGAATGAAAGGTTGCATTTGCAGTAACACATCAGTTGTTTAACTGGATGTCATAAGCAAACATATTTAAAGAACACACATTATTTCTCTTTATAGAAAGAAGAAACGCGCAGGAAAAGGCATGGTGTAGAACTTTTGTATGGTGTAAGGAGGGGTGGTAAGGGCGAGCAAATTTGCAACAGCGCGGTCACGTGACAAGTGGGTGGAATTACGCCGGGAATCATACCGCGAGGACTGTAGCAATTAATAAATCAGTAAAAAATATCAATAACACGAAACGAGACACGTATACGTGAGCAGACGTGATGCAAAAAGCAGCACATTCCGTTTCAGCAAAAGTTGATTCTGATGAGAGGTCGTCTTCTGATGAGAGGTGGTCATACAGAGCAAAAACCGTGGGAGATCTA
>JAGDQP010047140.1:0-15111 GCA_022664845.1 Lepisma saccharinum
CTTACCTGAGTACATCGCGCGCTACAATTAAACACATTAAATAACAAGTTTGTATATTAAAAACATATAAAATAGGCATTTTAAACGACAAAAATATTGATCATTGCATCAAATCGATATAGCTCTTCTCATGTTTGGAATAGAATTTTGAATTTATTTACGGCTTTTTTGCATCTCAGGCACAGACCGGAATAGGGTAGGGGAGAGTATGTTAGAAGCTAATCGGTCAGGGTCTAGTTCGTAGGTGCCATCCCGGCATTTGTCTTCTTAGTCATTCATTTTTGGAATATACTAAATTCTCTCACCAAATCAGATACCTGCAACATCTCGTGTCCTATTGCCGTCCTTTTGGAATAAAGATTATTTAGAATTTTTCATCCTACCTTTACCTGTTTCCAAATAACTTTCTGATTTATATAAGTACAGCACAACATTAGAGGAGTCGTGACAGATTGTTAACATCTTAGAAACTCCAACATCGAGCAGCCGTAGCTCAGTTGGTAGAGTGTTGACCTCGCATTCGGAAGTCTTGAGTTGAAATCCGGAGGTAGACCATCCTCGCTAGGGCTTTTCCAAGGTGTTCTTGCAGCCCGACCAGGCAGATGTCGGGATGGTATCTTCAAACCTAGGACCTGGCCAACTCTGTTTCACTCTTCCAAATTCCTCTCCTATAGCGACCTGAGCCAAAGGTGCAGGAAAGCTATTAAGTCAAATCTTTGTCACATAGTCATCTGTTTGCCAATAAATTTTGGTCTTTGTACTTTGTATAATTAAATAAAATTAACACACATTCACTAACCCACAATATTTCTGTAAAATGTGCTCATAAGAGTAAAACAGATAGTACGTTGATGTCCCAAGTACCGACAGCGATGTTGGAGTACGGAACGATCTCAAGCTGACAAGCTGTATTAATAATGGCGATGAAGACTAAAATTGCCCAGAACTTTTCTTTGCCGCTAATATCACAAGCAACAACATAGTTTCGACTACCGTCTTCTAAAGAGGAGCAATGTCAATCAACCCTCTGCTTTCTCCCTCTTCAACCGACCGGATAACCGTGCGGTCTAAGGCGTTAGGCCCACGACTCGAAAGTTCCGGGTTCGAGTCCCAGCAGGGGTATGGATGTCTTTTATCCAGATCTAGAACGTGACGAATAATCGTAACGGGCCGAAGTCAACAATTACTAGCCTGGGCCATATGAAATAAAGTTAACCAAGTTTTACCTGCCCCCTCAAACACATGCAATGAAGAAATGGTGACCAAGCAAAGAACAATTAATAGAAAAATTCAAAATTGAGAGGCGGGGAAAAAGTGAGGTGAAACCAACAGTCTGTTTCAGTGCCGATGTAAATCTAATCCCAGTCACCATAATATTAGATGTTTTGAACCATAAACATCTTTCTCTGTCGGTATATTTAATACTCTGTTTTTCCAATAACTGTGATGTCAGTTTGGCATCCATCAATTATAAACTTCGGACAACGTGGTGCTTTCAATAACGGTTAATAACCTCTCGAAGAGATTTAATTCCGTAAATAGAGAAAACGTGTTTTACAAAAGCTCATACGTAAAACTTTATGGAAATATGCTAGTATATGCACTAACGAGCAAAATATGTACGTACACCTAATATGTCGTTATATGCGCAATAAAATCTCCATAATTTAATTGCAAACAGCCTAAATCGATTTTTTTTGTCATGCAGATTATCGAATATTCATCAAAATAGAAATATGCAAAATCCGACCTCTAATGATGAAAAAGGGCTGAACAAGATAGGCTGAGAATCATTGCTTATTTGCAAATGGAAACATGTCCTAGAACGGAGTCTACAACTTTTAGTGGAATCCGATCCACTACGTTGAATTTGTGTCCTCGTCGTGGATCAAATCCAGGACTTTCTTGATTAAAAGGGGATCAACATTATCATCTATCTAGCGGGAACACAAACTGTTGTTTGAAAATTAGCGTCCATCAAAATTACCATGTTATTCTTTACTAAAAGTTCTAAGCCGGTGAAACTCTCCTAGTCAAAATTTTCCCACTCATGCATAGCCGAGCGGTCGTAGTTCAGTCGATAGAGTATTAACTTCGCATTCCGAAGGTCTTAGATTTGATCTCAGTGGCTAACCATCCTGACTGAGGTTTTTCCTCAGTCACACCATGGAAATGCCGCTGGATTTCTTTAACTTTCACCCTGACTGATTCCTTCCTGCGCCCTTTCCCTTACCCTAACCGCGCCTGAGAAATCTGAAGGCCATCCATGCAAAACTTTCGAGGAATTAAAAAAGTGAAAAAAGATCGGGGTTTTATACCGAAGTTGTGTGATCCATCTAACGTAATGGTGTACAACAGGGAGAACATGCTTTAGTATCGAACAATAGCCATGTTGATCTGTACACACGCACTACCTCTGATAGTTAACCGAAGGTAGTTAGGATTCTATATTAATATTAGGTCCCATATTTAGATGCTGCGTGCTGGATTAGGACGTGAATCACACTTCCATCAAGCGGTACAGATTGAACTAATGGCAACATTGTAAAATAGTATTGTGAACGTTGTTTGTATACTAGTAAAATTGGGTTTTCATACTAGAGGAATTTTTAACCGGGAACGCTGTTATCTGTGTGACTATTGAATATTTTAAAAACTGCCATTTTCAGTAGAAATGGGTCAATTTGTTACAGGTTATTCCAAGAATATATGATCACTTCTGCAAGCAAATTTTCTATAGCTACTCACAAGGAGACTATCATATCGAAACCTACCCTGAATTTTTGCTAGGAGATTCTTTATCATATACAGAGATAATATACAGAAAATTAGCAACCCATATTAAATACAAGGTACGGAGATATGACTGAAATATTGGTCGAAGTGTACAAAAAGTATATTTTTTTATCATTCAATCAATAGATGTCACTTCTGCATCACTTTCGTCTTGGAATGAACCACTGCCGAGTCGTAGCATCACCTCCCACATCTTAGCATTCCTTTTCCAAGGATATATTTAAGAGGTTTGGAGCCCCTGAAATTCAGTTTTCTTAAATCCATATCATTTTGCCCATTTTACAAATAAAAATGAATTCTCTCAGCAAAATTTCAGGTAGGTTTCGATGTCATCTCCTTGACGGTCTCCTTATCAGATAATATTTTTCTGTTATGTATTGGTTTTATGCAGTAATATGGCAGTTGATGTAGGACGAGAAAACTCACTTGCCAACAAACTATTGTCCATATCAGTCTTTTTGTATTGTTTGTTTAAACATTTTAAGAGGAGGGTAAAAAAGATGACAGGAGAGCACGCGACTTTGAAAAAAGGTTGGAAACACTGATAATTGAGTGCTTAAGGGCGGCAACATGCATAGTTATTTTTTTTTTACTGTACTCTAACGGGAATCATGGATACTTAGGTATGACATCATGGCTTTAGTCATTGGAAGTGAGTAAAGATTTTAGCTGACCAATAAAGTCTGCAAGCCTTCGACGACTTCAGAAGCTAGACTATTTGGTACATCATATTTAAACAAGTTTTCGCCCTTTTTAACTGGTAATTTCTAGATGTAACAGGAGAACTGAATATCAATTGAAATTTTCCATTACAAAATTTATTACAACTATAACGTTGTGAAACAATATTCCTTGATGTCTACAATATTTCTTGAGCAGAATTAAATATAGACAAAATTCTGACTTTTATACTTGCAATATGTCTTGTTACGCAATGGAAATATTATATCGAAGGTTAAATTTTAAGTTCAAGCAGTACTTTTTAGTAAAACTATTTAAAAATATGATACGAGGGATGCTTTCAAAGAAGAGGATAAGCCACAAAGTCAAATAGGTGTGATTACTATTTAGTCGTATTCGTCTGACATCTGTTCCCATTCTGATAACTGTTTGATGTTGGGTCGATTCTGGAGCCTCTAGGACGCATCTGAGAACAAACAGTGATACATCAGATTGCAAACAGATGTCAGAAGAATGCGACTAAATAGTAATCACACCTTTATTAACAATGTGGCTTATCCCCCTTCTCTCGTAAGTCCCATAATTTTCAATATTATGATGATTAGATTCGTTACTAGCGCCCTCGAGTAAACATTGCTAAAATAGATGTATCGAGTACTACTTCGAATGCGATTTGCTAAGCCGAGATCACTTACGTCATTATATGTCGAGTTATGACGTCATGTTTGTCGATTCCGCCGTAACTTTGAGCGGATGTAGCTACGAAACTAAACAGATTTCAGAATTTCTTCCAATGAACATTTTTTTGTTGTTTTAATGTAAATAACCAACCACCCCTAACCTGAAGCTTCCACCATTATTCCGGGACACCCTGTATATTTTACTATGCTCTGTCATCAAATGGGTTAGGCATTTCCCGAATTCGTGGTTTGAAACCTATTGTAAAGTTAACTTCGTTTTTTTTTTAATATGATGACAGCGGTATGTTTCGGATCTAAGATTACACCAAAATATTTGACTTCATGTTTCGATTGCCTTTTCTCTTGAACAGTTTAATTTCTGGTAAATCAAATTCAATGTCCTCGCACCTATCGGGATTTACCTTAAGTAAACATTAATATCAATATAATTTTACAAATTTTATTGTCAGTAAACATCGCTAGCTCTGTGTTCTTATGTATATCTCTTATATAGTTCAAGAAGAGCATTGGATCAAAGATTGAGCCTTGTGGTACTCCTGTCTCTATTTTGCTTATAGCTAATATTTCATCGCCAACTATTACTTAGTGTTAAGTAAGTTTTAAGTGATTATATATAGCTGTGTATTGTATTATATTAATGTGTAAATTCCTAGGAACATGGAGATCACCACACAACGAGGCAGTAAACCAAATAGATCATGCATTGATTGGCGCAAAACGCACATCATCAGTGACGGATGTAAGATCATACATAGGACCTAGCTGTGACACAAACCATTACCTAGTAAGAATCAAACTGAGGGGAAAATTAAGAAGCAATATTACAAACACGAAGAGAAAAAGGAACAAAAAAAATATGGAACTTAGGGAAGTTTGAGAACAAAAGAAAATATCAGCTAGAATATGCAGAATAAGTAAAAAGTAACATAAGAGAACAACTAATAACAGGAGGAAACAGACGAGTAGTAAGTGAAAAAGGGAAAATCCAAGAAAGCAATCATACAATCAGAAATGAGGAAATAGGTACGGACACCGGGGAAAATATAATGAGTAGTTCGGTGATGAATAAGGTAATAGAATAGAATAAAGCGAGAAGGAAAGCACCCCAAAAAAGACACACAGCAAAATTGAAAAAAAATGATGAAGAGAAAAGTGATAGAAATAGACACAGACAGCAAGAAGAAATGATAGAAGGAAATTAAATGCAGCGGTTAACAAAATGAATAAGATCTACCATCCTAAAGCAGTACGATGTTAGAATAAAAAGCGAAGAATTTGTCGATGACTGAGAAAGAACACAACAAAAGTGGGAAGAATACTTGCAGAAACAGCTGAGCAATAACGACATCCCAATAGAAGCAAACTTATCATAGAATGTAGAACCAACAACAGAAAAGTGATAAACAGAGGAGGACTTAGAGAAGAGGAAATGGAAATAACAAGAGAGAAGCGTTAGAGAACAAAAAGTGGAAATAACCATTAAAATGAACTAAAGGAAGAGCTAATAACACAAATATAGTAAGAAGAAAAATGCCGAGCAAATGGAAAACATAAATTACATGCTCAATGCACAAGAAAGAAGACGAAACAGACTGTAATAAATGCCGAGAAATCGTGTATAAAATTTTAACAAGTAAAATGAACGAAAACATAAAACAAGTGACAGAAAAGAAGATAGGTGAATACGAAAGTGGGTTCCGAAGAGGGAGAAGTACGTCAAATTACATATTCGTCTTAAGACAAATCATAGAAAAATATCACAAACACGAAATCGATCTTCATTTATTATTAATAGACTATAATAGTGCATTTGTTAGTGTAGATAAAATGAAGTTAATAAAGTGTATGCATGAAATTAGAATTCCCTACGAAGTAAATAAACTTACCAGCACAGGAAACATACGAAAATGCAAATAGAAAACGAGATAGGAACAGAATTAAGATATAATAAGGGAGTCAAACAGGGCGACGGTCTCTCCACAACCCTATTCAACATAGTGTTACAAACAACAGTAGAGAAAGAGAGGAACCATATTCACAAAACTAAGACAAAGCTGCGCATGTGCTGACGACGTCATAGTTTATTGCGCTGACAGAGAAAGAACTGAAAACAATATTCCAGAAGTTAGAAGAGACAGTTTAGCAACTAGGCTTCTACATAAACGGATCTAAAACTTAATACAGGCACATCACAACCAAGCAGAAAGGAACTAACAGTAAAAATATTGAAATAGAACGGAGGAAAATTGAAAAAGTAGAAAATGTTAAATACCTGAGATTAACAATAGATAACTTGAATATATAGTGTGTGAAACGATTCAGGACAGAATTCAAGCATTCAATAAGGTGTATTTACTCGAACCAACAGCTATTGAAGTGTACGAACATCAGCAGAAACACAAAGATGAAAATATATAAAACATTGATAAGACCAGTTACAACATATACCAACGAAATACGAACTCTGTGGGGGAAATTCGAAATATCTATGAGCCAATTAAGCAAAAAGAAGAACAGAAAATTCGAAATAATGAAGAAATTAACACTTTCCTAGGGAAAGAAGATATAGTCAGATTCATGGAATGAAAAGAGGTAAACTGATTCAGACACGTGGAACAGATGAAGGAGACTAGGACGCCAAAAAGGGATACTGAAGGAAGGGATCTACTCGAAACAACGCAAAGGAAAACCTAAGATGATTCATGACCTCCATGAAGATTTAAGGATGATGAGAGAGATAAAGTGAAAGAAAATGGCAGAAGACAGGAAAGCTTGAACGCTACTGTCACAAGAGGTCAAGACCCACGAAGGGTTGTAGCGCCAAATGGTAAGGTAAGGTAAAGTGTAAATCAGGTCATAGTCTAATACTTTATCAAAAGCCTTTTCGATATCTGAAAATATTGCTCCGGTCATTTCGCTATGTTATACTGTTTTCATATAATTAATTGTATACTATTAATTTAACTAACTAATTAATTTGTTCTTGAGTGCTGATTGGTAACACAATTTATTATTATTAATATATTCTTCTAATATATATGTCGTAATTATTTAAACCTTTAGCGTTGTAATTTATTCTATACATATTTTAGAAAATATTTGATTGAATTAAATTTAAGAACTTACTTTCTAAGAAGAGATTTCTACCCCTTTACGAAACCTATTTGGACACCAATGTACATTATTTTCTTTTGTTTTTTTTAATGAATACAATTTCTTCTTTTAAAAAACAATAAACTATTCAATACAACACGCATTTAACCCAGAATTCAATTTAATCTTCACTCCGATTAGCTCAACATTATTTGAAACACATAAGTTTTTTTTAAAAAAAACACACCACATCACATAAAAAGGAAAAAAAAGTGCATTGAAACGATTATATGTTACACCAACACACTCAGGTATAACCGTGAATCTAAAACAGGTCCTGTTCTAACGGGAAATAATTAAACACCAAAAATTCTTATTGTCTTTTTTATTTTAGACACGACCTTTTGAAACACCAAATGGTGTTTGTAGTGGGGGTGAAGGAGAAGAATTTTTGCTCCTTTAATGCATTATACAACTCTACATATCTTCCTGGGTCCTCTTTCGTTATCTAATGAAACAAAAACGAAAGTCTTAATATGATAGATGAAAAGAGTTAGTGTTTTATTACGTCGGTTCTGGTCATTAGTGGGAGTAGGCGGAGCTGAAGAACCAGCTAAACCATTGGATCGATTGAACGTAACATATCTTTACTTTTTTGTGACTTTGGCTACGTTGTTTTTTTTTCTATCGGCTACTATTCTATTCTAATATGTGGAATTAAAATTTTCCGCTTGCAAAGTAAAAGAAAAGGTTAGTTGATCCCTTTCTTTCCTTTAAGTCGTTGTGAATCGTAGCCCTTTGTACGTGATCTGGTTCCACTCAAGAAGAAGAGGAAGAAACTATCGCATCTTTTTAATACACTGTGATCGAATTTTTTGCTTTTTAAAAGCACAAGTGACAAAAGAATCATTCCACAAAGGTTTGATTTGGAAGTAGTTAAAAAGAGACGCTTAACTTGGAACATAGAAGAAACTGTAGTTCTACAAAAGCTGGATACTTAAAAAACAAAACATAAACATGAGAAGAGATATCCGGACTCTCAATACGGAAACAGTCCTAATGTTTGTTTCTATTGTTTTTTAACCTTGATAAACTGGTATACGAATGAAAAAAAAATAAGATTTATGAATTGGCTTGTCGAATTCTAACCTTTTTGTCTCCTCCCCAAACCGGAAACATTAGTAGAGATATGTTGAAACAACCTGAACTGCTCCACCTGAAGTTCAAAAGTTTGCGAAATTAGTTATAACGACCCTTTTACATTATAACAAATAAGGGAAGGGGTTACCTTCTTCCTCTTACTGTTATGTATAAGAAATGACTTCATATTAATTTTGAATGCATGTAGGAAATATTCGATAATGTGTGCAGATATAGATTTATGCTTATGTTTTTCTTTTTTCAATTCGAATGTTATTCGTGATACCAGTCCTTGCATGTTTACACTGAATCACTCCTTATTGATGAGAGGATTTTGTATATTACTTATATCAATACAAGTAAATGCAAATTAATATCAAAACAAGCTTATCTGATGTCAATTAGTGAGATAATTGCAAATCAGGCTAAAGAATTATTACTTGCTATCTCAGGGAAAACCAGTAAGTTATTTTATAATTTGTGAGGTAAAAAAACACACTGTAACTATATTACAAAAAAACACACCCACACTTTATTAGGTTCTTTACTTGGATATGTGGCTAACAACTTCCCTGAACAGAGAAGTAAAAATGGACGTTTAAAAATTACTTTGATGGATTACAGTATGTTAATCTTAACTTGAAAGCTGGGGACGTTCACAGATCTATATAAGCACTGAATTGGAAAGAAGTTCTCCACTTGCTATTTGTATGCAAGCATCGTTTTTAGTTTGGCAGGGGAAAACTTTTGACTGGATGCATCGATTTCGATTACGTTTTTTACGTTTTGTAGAGAAGGTTCCGATGATGATTTCGTAGTGACACGTTTCATCTCGGCTCAGACTGTTCAACAAAAAAGTTATACGCTCGATTCCAAAGACGTAAACCTAGGCTAGACCTGGTTTGGGCTAAACTGGTGTATTCGAAAGTTGATGTTTATTTTTTTTTATTTATGGCCTTTAGGCATCTTAGGGTCAGGCCGGGATGGGGGAAAGATTCGAGATGTCAGCCAGAGCCTATGTTGAAAGTGCTAGCTATCCTGTCATTTGCCCTATGTGAGTGACGAAAACCCCTGGAGTCAGGATGGTCGGCCGCTAGGATCGAACCCCCGACCTCCCGAATGCTACGTCAACACTCCACCACTGAGCTATGGCGGCTCGGTGTCGATGTTTAAGCCTGAGCTTAACTTAGACTAAGGGCTGGATTTCATGAAAGCTTGCGTTGCTTGCATTGCGTGCGATTTGGGTGAGTAGCCAATTGAAACATGTGTTTTATTGCTTGTTTTCTTGTAAGGTAAATATAACACGTGCTTCAATTGGCTAGTCACCCAAATCACACGCAAAGCAAGCAACGCAAGCTTTCATGAAATCCAGCTTTAAGAATAAACTCCGTCTTTGCAATTCGTCCATAGTTTCTGGGCAATTATTTTTCTGAGCTTTAAATATAAATTTAAATATTTTTTTTTTCGAAAACAAACTATATCGAGATATTCCTTCTTTAAGTTTGTTAATTATTATTATTATTTGCTGGAAATATTTATCTCTCAAATCTAAATCGGGAAGGGCGTAAGCCATAGTGCTGTCACCGCCCATACAGTTCATTTTATCTTTTATCTAAAATCTAAACTAATACCTGGTTGATTATGAAACTTGGTAAGTTTTTAGAACACACAAATGTCTTAATTATACTGAGAAGTCATCATTCTTCAAAATATAATCTTTTGAGAAAATGGTGTTCTTATATGGCGAATTTTAAACAAGAACGAAATTTTCGTTGTCGTTACAGTGGAAGTAACAGTCCCAACCCTTTAAAGATATTTTTGCCATCCTAGAACTGGCTACTCAAAGTTGTAAATAACAAGTACCTACTTTGTTGTGGAAGAGAGTGAAAAAATTACAAAATCTTGGAATATACGATTTCTTCATAGTTTGTCAGAATTTCTGTACATCCTGTACAAACAACATAACAGTAATCTTTTGACACTGCAAACTACACACAAATATCTATCATATGAAAAAAAATCGAGTCCTTTATGTTAACTAAGGTAGGAGGTGGTAATAAGGCCCAGCAGGTAATAAAGCCCAAACGCTGATTTTCGTATTTGCCTTCACTTTCTTTGACTTTGAATATTCTTGCTTGCTAGCAGTCGTTGGATGCTATCTAGCGGAAAGCACGGAAACCTGTTGAATTGCATTGCGTAAGTAGCAACTGGTGAGATAGGGCTTTGGAGATAAATGTAACACTCTGTTATTTAATTTTCCTATCAAAACCTATTGTTTTCAATTTTCATGGAAAACTAAGACTTCAATAGTAGTTGCATTTGTACTAGTTCAATAATTCATTGATGTGATTGAAATAAGTTTTGACAAAAAGTCGAATGTGAGTTAGGTTTTAATAACTATATGATCGCTGCAAGAAATAAAGCCCAATTAAAAAAAAAAGAAGTGGACCTTATTTCCTCTGGTAAGTAAAAAAAACAAACATGTGTTTTCTCGATTTTCTTTAACAAATTTGTCTAACAAAGCTCTAGTTGAAACTTAAACATAAACCCGACTGTTCAAATTTTATTTCATCGTATTGTCAAGATTATCAGTCAGACATGCGAGCTTGTTGCGAAAAGTGTCGAGTATGGGTACATGAACAATGCTATGGACTGACTGAACAAAACAAAGATTTCTTTTTGTTATCAATGATGGACATATTTGGTATAATTGGTGTTGCCACGAGACGAGACGAGACAGAGAAATGTCTATAGAAAACGAGACGAGATGGAGCTCTCGTAATGCAAAGTATACATCTTTTCGAGACGAGACAGTCTCTGGACAAGACATTTTCGAGACGAGACAGCCTAAATCTCGTCTCGTGGGCAATACTAGGTATAATATCTTGCAAAAAGTTCACTTTTACTAATCTAAAATTTCACTTCATTTTAGTAAATTTAATATTGCTTTTTGGAACTAAACGTTTCTTTTCTTTGCCTATTAATGGTAATTTTAAAAGTGATGTTTCATAAGTCAAAGCCAAATGTTGTGGAAGGAAACATGTTTTTTTTTTTATGCGTGACCTTAAATTATTTAGTGGCAGCCCTTTTCTAGTTTTCTTCATATTGGTGGAGGCGGTTTCTCTGCAGTTAAATTTGTAAAGAAAATTTTGGTTTTTATATGTTTTTTTCACATATAACCTCCTTTGCATTTTTAAATTACAATTTGTAATCTACATGGTAAAAGATTTTTCTCCTTATCGGACTTAATTAATCTGTAGCGAAATAAATTTCAGATATATCTTAATGATGGGCCTTATTACATGCTAGTGCAGCAAATAAGGCCCACTTACAAACGTAGCTTAATTTATCTCTGTAACGATAGCTAACAAATTATATTTATTAAATTTGATTATTTGAATAGATCACTTGAAGAACATTCTTTTATTTAAAGTTTTCTGTTTTCCTCTATCGTTATTAGGTAAAGAGTAGGGAATATATTTTTTTAAGACGGGCCTTATTACCACCTCGCACCTTAGTTGTCAAGATACGATATGTCAAAGGCAGTAGAGCATATCACGTTTTGAGCTTCAGTAATATTATCAACATTAAACTTTAAGGAATATCTGGATAGAATTTTTGGGGGGAGGTCTCTTAAATCTCCATCAAGAACACATAGAAAACTTATTACCAAAATTTATGATTGAACTATTGTTTGTTGAACTGGCTGAATTTCGATGGATAGAATGGGTCTAGTATATTGGAAATGAGACATACAAAAAAGTACAATAGACAAAAAAAAGATTTTTGTGTGTAACAGGTCAAGAAAATATGGAGCGCTACCTCCACATCCCCCATGCGCCGTTTACGGCGCGTGCGTATCGCACAGAGGATTGGTTTTTCTTTTACTACTGTTAATAAATCTTCTTGAGAGAATATGCAACTTAAAATAACATACAATAATGACATCCTTAATTATAATAATTTCATCAAATAGCTCTTTTGTTGACCAACTTTAAAAAAGAAAATCGCACTAGGAAGTAAAGAAAAATGCACTTTCACAAACAGAAATAAACCACCTTTACATGTAAATTCATTTTTAAAAATTGAAAAGAATTACAATTTCATTTAAATGTTGTGGAAATGCAATAGTTGCAAACCTTCTTAAAGATAGCCGGTGTGATGATAACACAAGCTTACTTCTATATCAATGTTTCGTGAATAATTTTGACAATAGGTAAACTCCCCGGCCATAGTGTCCTGGCCACTAACCTGTCTTATAATCGCTCTGACATCTAGGTTTTGAATTATTTACATATAAGACCATTTGAATACAATATGTATTTTGGTTCTCTGGTGTTTATTTGAAGACTTCCCTCTCTTTCTTTTTTTTAGAACAAATGTTCCTCGTTCTCTGTCAATATCGCTCTGAGCCTCTGTTTCTGATAACTCTGAAAGTGACAGGTTCTTCTTATTTGATTACCTTTCTCCATTTTAAGAATTCACTCAAACGCCTGAAAGAAAGCGAGTAGATAAAAACAAACGACAGTTACCTTGATGTAAACAACCGTTTTAAATCTTCCGATAATAAAATCACTGGCACGTCCTTTTCATTTGCTTAACTATCTCCTTTTTGTATCTCCCAGGTTCCGGGTTCGATTCCCCATGGGGGGACAAGTGGTTTCACAGCCCACTTGAAACTGTAGGTCCCGTCCTTAGAACGTCATCTTCATCCGATGCTAGACAATGGTAAACCACTTCATTGCCCAAGGACTTTTGAACCTTCCGGTAGAAGACCCATCGGCATCATCACCATGTAGACTATATTTTAAGATTCCACGCTACAGCCCGACTTATTGATCCGCTTTTAATCGGCTGACTAAGCTGCCAGGTCCTTTATATTAGAATAGCTTTCTCCATGTAGAGAATCCACGACATGGTTTTACCCATACGCCCTTCTGCACGTTACCATTCTGTCCGTTCTAACTCAAAGTTATAAAATCATATAATGTGCTTTCATGGGAAAGTTTTGTATTATATCTGGTCTTCACGCACTTGTTAGGAACTACTCATTTCCTGTTTTTGCTAAACCCACCCAACATGATACAACAACAAACACACAAGAAACTAACCAGTAAGTTTTTTTAATAGACTCAAAAGTGGCTCATCTTTCTATTTAGTACGTTCCCACCCACTTTCTGCATTTAAAAAAAAAAGAAATATCTTCTTTGAAAAGTAAAGTCGCTTCCGACGTTTTCATCTGATATTCCAGAAAGGAAAGGAAAAGAAAAAAAAATCACATGTCGTGCAAAAAATATATTCTCTCGTTTCAGAGATGATTTTCTTTTTAACTAATCCCAACATTTTTTTTAAAAAAATCAGAGAGAGAAATGGAACTTCGTGATGTAGAGTTCCCCCCATTTTTTTAGTGTTATTTACGAAGACGATCACTCCTCTTGTCATGCAACATTCTTACGAGAATTTTAAGAACAGCGTCCCGCACTGCAGTGATGGGAGTTTGCAGTTATTCTTGTGTGCAAGCATAGCGTTGGACCGGTCTGATCTAGATTGTATAGTATCAACTTTCACATCTTTCAGCTATTTGTTATAATTAGGTATGTGTCAAACTATTAGCTTTAGTTAGTAAGACACATATTGTAGTATTTCGTATAAATGAAACAAACAAACATCTCGCAATATTCCTGCCGGATGGCTGATCAATTTCCGAAACGAAGAAGGTTCTTGTTTGTAAGGCCGGCTTTTCATGTAAGCGTTAGATGAGTGCTTTGATTTTAACATTGAAGGATTCAATTACTTCCAGTTGTGAGGTGAACTAACACAGACTCACAGCGCATCAAATACCTATGTATGAATTATGAAATCCATTTCCGCTAGTCACAAAGACTGTTTGGAAAACTTGTTTGGGTCTATATTTTCATTTTAGATACAAGAAAGAAATATAAACGTTGTCTAGCTTTAGAGAATCTAAACTTCTTTTGTCCCTGATTTCCAGAAAATGTAGTGTCAATTAATAGTGTCTGAGTCCACAAGAAATATTTTGCCAGAAAAACCCAGTTCCACTAAGAGGAACAATGTACCTGACACCTACCGATTAATAATATTCCTTACAAGAACCTAAAAAAATGGTTAATGAATTATTTTTGTCCCTCGAGCAGCACCGAGTCGCCGTAGCTCAGTGGTAGGGCGTTGGCGTAGCATTCTGGAGGTCGTGGGTTCCATTCCAGCGGCCGACCATCCTGACTGGGCTTTTTCCTGTCACACTAGGCAAATACCGGAATGGCACCTTCAACATAGGGCCTGACCAACACCTTCCCGAATCCTTCCGCTATCCCAGTCAGAGCCTTAGATGCCTAAAGGCCATAAATAAAATTCAAAATTAAAATCCCCCTAGCAGCAATGCTTCTAAGAAGAGTTTATTTTCTCTCACGGACTACGGAAAGTGACAAATGAAAATTGAGTACATTCAGGCAATGTTAGTGGGGAAAATACTTTAATATCTGCATGAAAGTTTTAGTGAACATCTGGAAGAGAGAAAAAAACTGAGTTACTTCAAAGATCCATTCCATTGGGAAACATCATCAGATAAATTCAGCAGCATCTAATAATAAATATATTGAAAAATTACGTTCTCCTTATAAGTATAAAATGAATTATGAAATAAGGGAGAAAGAAAGGTTACGAACAATTTAGAAGGTATATG
>JAGDQP010047141.1:0-15111 GCA_022664845.1 Lepisma saccharinum
CAACACTGACGCACAAAACACTGCTTGATTTCAATATGTTTACTTCTCTTGTGAAACTCGGGATTTTTCGCGAGCTTAATAGCACTAATGTTATCTACCATAATCACAGATATATATCATCTTTTCTGATTGCACTTAATTCACTCAACAATCTTGACAGCCACAAAATTTCCTTTCCTGTTTCCGACGCTGATGCAAATTCAGCTTCAGTTGTCGATAATGCCACAGTTGATTGAAGTTTGCTTTTCCATGAAATCGCTGCACCAGAAAACATAATTAATACACCACTGATAGATTCTCTGGTTTTCACGTCACCAGCATAATCTGCGTCACTGTATCCACACAAAGTTGAATATTCTTCCTTGCTTCTCTTATATAAAATACCGTAGTTTGATGTTCCCTTTAAATATCTTAAAATCTTCTTTAATGCATTCTAGTCCGCTTCACTAGGTTGTTGCATTGCTCTAGCAGCTTTTGACACTGCAAAGGCTATATCAGGACGCGTGGTTACCATCAGATACATTAGCGAACATAAGACCTCTCTGTATTTAGTTGGGTTTTCCAAGATTTTACTATCACTAACTTGATTACGATCACAAGGTATACCAACGGAATTGGCTTCATCTATTTTGAAACGTTTGAGAATTGTCATTATGTATGCGGATTGGTGAATGAAAATTCCTTCATTTCGATTTGTATTCCTAAATAAGAGTTGGGAATACCGGCTGTAATTTTAAAATTGTTTTGCAGTTCGTTTAAAACCTTTTTCGATTTCTTCCTTATCTGAGCCCACAATTAGTCCATCATCAACAAACAAAGTGACAAATAACTTTCGATTACTTGTATTTCGAATAAACAAACACGGGTCAGATGTGCTTACGGATAAGCCTTGTTTCTTAAGAGAATCTGAAAATTTATTATTCCAACATCTTGGAGCTTGTTTTAACCCATACAAACTACGATTTAGTTTGCACACTCTGTCAGTACCGTCTTCAAATCCTTTTGGTTGAGACATGTACACTTCTTCTTCAATGCCACCATATAAGCACGCGGTCTCTACATCAAAATTGTAAACATGCGAATTTTCTTTTGCTACAACTGCAAAGAGAGTTCTTATCGTTTCATAACGCACTACAGGACTAAAAGTTTCTTTGAAATCGATCCCCTTTTCTTGAACATGATCTCTCGCAACAAGTCTTGCACGAAAACGTTCTATTGTTCCATCTTCATTTAATTTTGTACGATAAACCCACCGATTGTCAATTAATTTCACATTGTTAGGACATTCAACTAAATCTCACGTTTTATTTTCATTTAATGCTTCTATTTCTTCTTTCATAGCAGAAATCCATTGAGATTTATTTTCCGAATTAATTGCTTGCTCAAATGTAACAGGATCATCGGCGCTAGTTAACGCGGAATAGGCAACACCAATAAAGAACTCACCACTTGTCATCTAGCTGGGCTGTTTATTTTCTCTTTATGGTCGCTGGGATGAAATATTGTCTGTTGACGCATTTGCCTAACCTTCGCAGCTGCTTTTACGTGGAACTTCACCGTCAAGGTCACTTGCACTAAGGATTGGTTTCTTCCTCCTTCGGAAGCAGCATTTGTACTTCTGTGTTCGTGTGTTGGTTTTCTTTCTCTACGCTCTGGACATCACTCAATTGTTCTGCTTTGAACAACACGTCATGGGATTTTACCACTTTATGTAAAGAAGGCACGTACACTTTATATCCATCGTACTGGTTTAAGAATCCAACCATATAACCAAAGACACTTTTATTGTCGAACTTCTTCCTAAATTGTTTAGGAATGTGTACAAAACATTTTGTTCCGAACACTTTTAGATGCTTAAGATTATGTAACTTAGTACTGTTCCATAATTCACTCGGTGATTCATCTCCGATAGGAGTCGATCCCGTGTAATTTAACAAATAAACAGCAGTATCACAGGCTAGCAGCCGTAACCTTTTACTCAATCCGCTACACGATACCATTGATCTAGCAAGTTCAATAGTAGTTCGATTTTCCCTTTCGGCACTCCCGTTTTTTTCTGGAGAATGTGGAGCAGATATAACCAGAGAAATGCCTTTCTCTTGAACCGTGTTTTCACTTCACTGTTATTGAATTCTGTGCCACCGTCACAACGCAAGTATTTAATTTTATGACCAGCATTTTCTGCTTCATTTATCTTTATACATGCACTGACCTCACTTTTGTGTTTAATGTAGAAAATTCTTCTGAATTTACTAAAATCATCTTTGAAACACACAAAATATCTTTCGCCGTTGCACGAAGATTGAGTCATAAGTCCATTTACATCAACGTTTATTACTTCGCCGACAACGTTTGGTCTGTTCATTCGCTGTTTATATGATTTTCTGTGTGATTTACCTAAAGCACAACCATCACAAATATCATCTTTCTCTGACGAGTTCACTGGTATATTCATGCTTTGCAACACTTGCTTTACATTCCGTTTATTTTGATGCCCCAGTCACTCATGCCATAACTGCAAGCTGGTTTCTGAAGTTGCTATATTTACAATAGCTGGATTCAAAGGCTTCACGACATGAAAGTTCATCACGCAAGCTTCGGATTTCCACTTCCCTGTTGCTACGATACGATTGTCTTTCCGAATCACGACACTATCACTTTTAATGCAGACTTGATTTTTCTGTTTCACTACACTGTGCACTGAGAACAAGTTCCTTGCCAATGCCGGTACATACCATACATTATTCATATGTACATCTGTCCATTTTTCATTCACATACGCTTTGAGGTTAACCCGACCGGACCCCAACGCGGATATTTTCTTATTGTCAGCTATCGTAACTGTAATAGGCTTCTCAAAAGGTTCGTATGTGACAAAATAATGTTTTTGTCATATGCCAACTAGCACCCGAATCACAAATAAACTCATCTGTACTGTCACACTCATTTGAGGCTGTGAATGCTGAACTTTTGTTTACAGTATCTGCCTGCATTGAATCAGTGGGCTTTGAATTACTTTTGAATTTAACATTTTTCTTGCTTAAACATTGAGACTTATAATGCCCATACATACCACATTTGTAACACTGTATGGAGTCCTTTTTTGATTTAGTACGGTTTTTTACCGAATTAACATTCGATGCCGCTTTCATTTTTCGCGCGTTTTTAGTCCCGTTTTGAGTTCTGGCGGCAAAAGCATTTAAGTCCGAACTTGCATCATTACTTTGTAATCGTTTTTCTATTGTGCAAAGTTTTTTCACTAAACACTGTGTGGTTCTTTTACTTTCGTCCATAGCCTCCCACAAGTTTATAAATTCTTGAAATTCGGAACCCACTGTAGATAACAGCTGTCCGTGTAACAATTCAACTGGAATGTCATGCGAACCGCGAGCGCGTAACTCGGCGTTCATATCAGCAAATAACTTTTCCACTTTTGCTGCATATGCGGCAATTGAAACTTGTGGTTCCCGCCTTATGTTAAAGAATTCTGACATTAGAAGACAACCTTTGAATACTTGATTGTTCGTAAACACTAACTTGTCCCAGATGTCTTTTGCATTAGTGTATGTTAAAACATAATTCGCCACATGTGGTGTTAATGCACTCGCGATTAACGACGCAGCTTTAGCATTTTCCCGACACCATTCTGCATACCTTTGTTTTTCAATTTCACTACTGTCACTTTTCAATTCAGGACATGGACACGTACCGTCTATATATTTCGGTAAATTATATTGGGTAAACATCATTTTGAGTTCCCACTTCCACTTGTTCCATGTTTCGGGTCCACTGAGTTTATCAATTTTCACCTTGAGTTCGGCCATGTTGCTGTTTCTGCACACGTGAGAGGAAAAGTCCGGCACGGATTCACTAGAAGAATTCGAAGCTTCTCTTCAAACTGAATCTTCTTATCTGGTGCTCTGGAACCTGGGATGAATACTTCACCTTCCTCCTCTTCCTTACAAATTAAAATTCTCTTCTCTTCTGCTTCTTCTTCCAACCACTAATTTACGATTTTCTCCAAACTTGGACTGCTGCGATCTCGTACATGGACTGTCAGACTGGGCCCATAACCTGTTTTATTATTATTATTATTATTATTATTAGCAGAGATCGGTTTGTCGCAGTGAAAGACACAAAAACATTGAGTCCCATATATTTAAAATCATATGTGTGATAAGAAGAACGAAAACAAGAATACTTTTAATACACAAAAGAAACATTAACTGCAACTTGAATTATGCTTCTGACTGATCTCAGCCATATTGTCCTCCGAACTAACTTCTAAACAAAAGATGATCATACTGCGAGACAAGACTATATATCAGCAGTAATGCTGCCCTTCTTATACTTCTAACATTTGACACTAGATGTCACCAACAACAAGATCAATTTATTCTTCCCGCCTCAACAGTGTCAGAAGTTGTTTCTTTACTTGAGACTTCTGCGAAAGAATTACAACTTTTATAGTGATAACTGCTAGAACAGCAAGAACATTAGCCGGCCGGGTGGCAGAACGGTCTGCGGCGGTAGGCCATCGGCTCGAAGGTCCCGGGTTCGAGTCCCAGCAGGGGTATGGGTGTGGATTTTAACAGCTAAAGGCGAATTGTGATGGGCCGCAGTCCAAAGTTACTAAACTGTCTCATATAAAAGAAATAAAGTAAAGCAAGAACATTAGTGCAATAATGTGAACAAGAACCACAAACACTGGTGAATCAATGGTTTCATAGCAATAGTCTATGACGCACTCCACACGAAATATTTTCCAGACAAGAACTCTTGTACATACACCCATAAATTGATCATTTCAATATTCATGGCCGTTTTATAATACTTCTGACATAAAACAACATCATTTTGCTCCCTTGTACATGTAGAATAAAGGTTCTCTGGTACCCCATTTGAGTGTGCCTCATAAATTATGGCTGGTTTCATATGTAGCAAATAGTAACAAAATATCCTGTAATGTGCGTGTCAATATTTATTAATTATACCTCCAACTGGCAATGCTGACTGCAGGCAACGTGATTTTGATTGTTGAAATACATCTGCTTCTATTTATTTATCAAAATATGTAACTGCATATTCTTA
This sequence comes from Lepisma saccharinum, assembly GCA_022664845.1. NCBI lineage: Eukaryota > Metazoa > Arthropoda > Insecta > Zygentoma > Lepismatidae > Lepisma > Lepisma saccharinum. The sequence goes on from JAGDQP010047141.1 coordinate 5,092, forward strand.
TTCTCTACACATTACTTACCTTAGAACTCTAAATAGCCGGTCTTTTCTACAATGACGAAGAACAAGACAAAATATATACCGCAGTGAGCAATATGGCTCTATGCCTCCAGACTCTCATAATAAGCCTGCACCTGGCGCCAAGGAATGGATTCTTCCCGCGAACAAATGAGTCAAACTTTGCGACACGAATTACTTGAGAGCAACATTGGCAGCTAAACCCAATAATTCATCCCATAAAATACATGCAGGCTACTGATAAACATGTTGCTTCTAAGCAACGTTGATTAACAAAGGGTTAATTTCCTTGTATAGCTTTCTGTTATAAAAAGACTATAAGACGCTTAACTTTCAACTCAGCAATCTATGTTCAAGCCTAGCTGCAGTCGTAACATTTTTTCTTGCTGCTAGTACCGAAATCAACACAGTGTGTTGTGTTGATTTAACGCATAAAAGTGGTAGTCACGCTGGGACACCGCATTGTGTTGAATTAACGCAGCTATTTTTTATTTTTATTTTTTACTGAGTAGCAGATGAACATAAATTACGTACGTTTGAAAATAAAGTTTTAAGAAAAACATATGGGCCGAAACGGGGCGAGATGACTCGAGAATGGAGGAGACTTCACGGACTGTACGACTCAACCGATGCTGTAACAATAATGAAATCGCGACACCTTTAGATGAGCAGGTCATGAAGCTTGGATGGGGAAAAAACAAAATATTCCACCGTGGTTGGTAAGCCGGAGGGAAAGAGGTCGTTGGGAAGACCAAGATATCATTCGGAGGACAATATTAGAAGAGATCTTCGAGAGGGGGGTTCGTGATGAAAATTGGCTTAATCTTACTCAGGATAGAATCCTATAGCGAACGCTAACGCGGCGACGAACTTGCGAGTTCCGTAAGCCATAGAGTTAGTTAAATACCATAATTTGAAAAATAATAATTGAGCAATACATAAATATGAAGGTCAAATATATCCCAGTAAGATGAACGTGAAAAACTTTCAAAAATAAATGTCGACATTTTTTATGGTTTGAAGAAAGAGGAAAAATGTATTTTTTCATTGAACTTGCAAGAACCTGCAGTCGTACCTCAACAGGTCAACTTTTGTTCTATTGATATGACAGAAGATAAAGGGTAAAAATAGAGGAAAAACCGTTCACTTTAATGACAGTTGGATATATATTTTTTATCAAAAACAGGAAGTCCAAGTAATCAGTAAACAAACAAGTTATCACTTACTTTCTGAAAGCCTCCGCTATATTAAGTAGGTGTTATTGCAGAAAGAAGTCTTGCAATTCTGATAAAACACTATACTTTTTTTTCGATTCACAACTTGTTTTAGGTCAGATGGTAGGTGTATTTCGTTTAACTGTACAGAGACAATCAACTTATCTTTTAGCAATGTAGCACAGTACTGCATTTGAAAATATCAACTCTAAACCAGAAACGGAATTGATGATTTTAACAATCAAATCATTAAAATTTTCTCGTTTTGATATATTACTCTTAAACAAAAACAAAAAAACTATTATTTCGAATACTACAAACTTTTATTTTTTGCTACTTACATATACACTGAAAGAAGCACATGTAACAGTAAAACTTAGTTCTTCATTCAATACGGTATGGTTGCCTATAGCCTAAAAATATGAATTTGCCTCCACAACATGTTACTAATAAATTTATTAATAATATGCCATCCAAAGACACTCTCGCAACTGATACCCTACCTAACCTAAAGCAATTTACTCCAACGTAATCTAATCTTACCTACCCTAAACTCAGAGGCGGCGTTAGGTGAGCGCGGGGCCTAGGGCAATAATGACCCCGCGGGGCCAAAGTACAAGTAAAAATCGCTGAGCGCCGAAATGTTACATCTAAAGCCGATAAAGCAGTAAGCAACTTCCCCCTAAATGCTTCCTCTCACTTCTTCCTTTCATTCCTAACCCTAAATTTATTATTAAATATTCTCTTTTTTAATGAACAACGGTTTCTTATGAAAAAAAATCCGACGTAATTTATTTAAAGAAAGTACAATATATTTTAAAAACTGCATTGCTAATTACAAGTGCTTCTTTATTCATTTCCATTTCACATTACATTTCGCATGGAAACTATACAAACTAGTTTATTTGTAAACCTTTTTTTACAAATCAACTTTTATATCATTGAGTAAGAAAAATATGAACTCGGAACGCGGGGCCTGGGTCAGTTGCCCCAGTTGTCACCCCCAAACGACGCCTCTGCCTAAACTCAAACGTTTATTAACAATAATCTTTTTCAAAATTCGTCGGGCGGTGGTAGGTCACCATTTGTGAGGCTACACGTTCGAAATTATTGTTTTATGTGATTTCATACATATTTTTAAAATTACAAAATCCTAACAAAGTAAGAGATGTTGTGAGACTACGTCATAGACATAATCCAATCAATTATGGTATTGCATCATACAAGTGATCTTTCGACGCAAGTGTTAATTACAAACAAGTAGCTTTATTCTCGTTGTTATAAAGATAAATAACAAAGAGGGTAATATTTAGATATGTACAATACTGTACATTTTGAAATACAGTACTTTCAGTTTGTAATTGTGTTATAAGTTGAGAAATATTATTAGATTTTTTTTAACTTATAGTACGTCACTCTTTATGCAGTTTCCCTAAAACAATAATCTTTAAGTGAGATAAGATAAAATGAATTGTATGGGCGGTAACAGCACTATGGCTTACGCCCGTCCCGAATCTTTAAGTGAGAACTGATATAATTTTACTACGTTTAATTGAAGATGATGAAGGACGTTCCGCCCGGAGTATAGCCAAAAAGGAACTGGGCAAGGTAAACCGGTGGTGGTTTGATTTGCCATTGCCTTCCACTGGATGCAGAAGATGTGCTAAGGGCGGGACTTACAGTTTCAAGTGGGCTCCGAACCACTTCTGCCCCACCAGTTAACCATATGTAACTGAAAAGATTCATATTTATATGCTTTCTAAAAAAATATGTAAATCTCGTGCTTTTATAGTGAGAATACAGATGATTGTGTTTGCTCTTGTGGCGGCACAAAGATCAAGGGCAAATACTTTTCTAGTCTTGATCAACATAATCATAATATGAGATAAAACATAACTAATAAACTATAATTAATCAGTTCGTTGAAGACAATAGACATTTGTTTCCCATTTCAAAATTAATATCCACATTCGAGCTTGAATATTTAAAACAAACTGAACGTAAAACAGAAACTAAGTATATGTTACACAAATGTTATTCTTGTCTACCTATTGTATCCGAGACAATCAGCTCAATATTTTAATTAGAAAATATGATGGGAAGTTTGTTCCTTCGGAGTGTCACTGTATGGGAAGGAAATGCTTTGAAATTATTATTTCATGTTGAATTGTTTCTATGCCAGTCTATTACAGGTGATGACATTGTACGGATACGCACAGATTCTTCCTTGATATTCGTTTCTATAATATCTAGGTCAATGACAATGTCACTCTTTAAATGTACATGTACACGTGTTCTATTAGTTTACATCACGGTATGTAAAATCAGGAAGGAGGTAAAATACAATGAATACCCGTGCACTGTTTATTGTCCTTGGCACTGTGATTGAAATTTCTTTCCTTTGCATTTATTATAATATCTACAGAATAATGTTCTATAAACTTAGTTTTCAATAGTCATTGTTTCTATTGTTAGCTATAGCCCCAATTGTGGACCGGTCGCAACTCGTGATTCGTGAGCAGGAAATTAGGTTGTGCACAAAATGTATTTCGTATTACTATTGGTACTACTGCTGCTGAATTAAATGTAAACTTTTTTTTTTTTTTTTTTTTTTTAGATTTCTACTTTCTGAATCTTTAGATTTCTTACTTTGTCTCTGGAAGAGCGAAAGGCAGCGACTCTGGTCTTACTCCAAAGTATTATCCAGAGAATCGGCTGGTGTGACTCAAAGTATTCAGGGAAATATTCAACTAGGATAGTCGATGTAAGTAACTGTCAAACTTTCGTCACTTTCCCAGTGCCGAGTTGCCAGTAAAGCAACTAAATATTTCTATTTCTTTCAACAATATTTCTATTCTTCCTTCTTTTCTGCGGATAGTGAGAAAGCGCACGACCGTTACGAACAAATGTAATAAATTATAAATAATATACTATAAACAGATTGGGTAATATCTTCTACTGGCTGCAGGCAGCTGAAACTATTGCTAGCAGAAACTCATACTGTATTTGAAACTGACAAAAGAAACAAGAGAGGAGAGAAGTTAGTGGAATTCTCAGAAGCCAACACACTGTTCACTTCCAATACATTTTTTTTTAAGAAGCCGCCCCAGAGGAAATGGATACAGAAAGGCCCGAATGAGGCTTAAAAAGGATCTTTCGTCGAATAATAGGGCAATTCTTTAAGACGTGTCTGATCTGAACAGGTTTAAAATCTCGAATGATCATAGGATGGTGAGCTGTACGTTGAACTAGATTTGAGAGGAAGAAGATTTATCAGAGAAAAACCGCCAATTTTACATCTAGAAAATCTAGCGAAAAATAGACAGAAATTCTAGATAGAACTAAGCAAAAAGAGTTAGAAGATAAAGAAGATACCAATAGCAGAAATAAAATACGGACTGAGATAATAAGAGAGACAGCCAAGAAAATAGCAGAGTAAAATCTCCTAAACTCTTGATTAAGAGAAAGGGGGAAATGAAAGAGGAGGAAAATTACACAAAGAGGATTGAGTACATACACTGAAGTGCCGAAAGCCATGGGACAGCGGGAGGGAACTACTTGCCGGCGCGATAACATCATGGAAAATCGGTCGAACGGCACGAAGCAGTTGCAGTGTAGTCAATTGGACTTTTGTAAGAGCAGTGAAACGTTGTGTACCGTGGTGATGGTAACTCGATGGGAATTATCGGCGTTTGAGCGCGGGATAATAGTTGGTGCTAGATGAATGGTGCATGAGATTGCTGAAGTCGTCCGGACATTGAACTTTACTCGCTCCACAGTGTCAAGGGTGGACCGTGAGTACCGCATTGGAGGCATTACGACCCATCAGGGACAACGCAATGCCCACCCACGGGTGCTGAATGACCGCGACCGGTGACGTCTGGGCAGACTCGATGATCTGATCTGACATCAGGAATCAATGCAGGACGTCCCAGAAACGTGTCTAAGAGGTCAGTATAGACCAATTTGGTCTCTATAGTGTATCAAAGTCGAAGACCGACACTTGTGCCGCTACTAATCGCTGCCCATCGACGGCGGCGACTCACATGGGCTCGGGAACACATGGGTTGGGCCTTAGAGGACTGACAACGTATGAAATTGTATAATCTAACAATTTCAAATCTACATTTTATAGATTAGGAACAGATACAGTTTAGTGTTTATGTGATTATAAAGATTTTTAGATTCGACTTGTGATTTAGTTAATTGATGATAAAGTTTCATTTATAAGCCCGTAAAAGGGGGTTATTAATAGGGTTGTGAAATGAATAAGATATGTCCTATAATTATGTGGTATTAATAGGCTACAGTTTTAAAAGAAAATAATTACATAATCAAAACAAATGATTATTGAATATATCTGCATAATATGAAGAATGGTTTCTGTTGCTGAGAATTTATGGATATCAATATTTTATTATAATTATGAAGTATTTATAGTAAAATAAGGATTCAATAGAAATTATCGTAAATGGATATTTCTAATTATGTCGTGATGCTAAGTGGATATTCCTGCAAGTTCTACATATGTGATATGTATATGGAAGAACACGAGTAAAGGCAGTTGTTGACTAGTTGCAAGATGATACAATTAAGATTAACAAGATGCTATTACTTATGAACTGTGGCTTTACTTTAGTATAGATTGCGAATATGCTGAATCTAATTTATTACTGGAAATCTGATTTGAAGAAGTTACGTTACTTTATGTGTAATTATTTGTTAGAATCTGAACTATAAAAGACGCATTTATTGAAAACCTTAGAGTATGGTTTCTATTATGATTTGCAGTATGTTAGAGATTGGGTTTACTCGAGTCCCTGCCACGTCGAGTTGTTGCACTTCGCCGTGCTCGGGGAAGGGGTCCACCACACTTAATTAGGTAGGTATCCTATGACTTTTGACAATTCAGTGTGGACTAAATAAAACAATAAGGAAGAAAATAAAGAGGATGTACGAAGATACAACGAAAACCTTGTAAGAAATACAATCTAGGAAAACAAGAACCTGAAGAAAATCAAACAACAGCTCATGGTATGGAGAAAACCAATTATGGCAGTTAAGACTTAAGAAGAGACCAGGCGGGACCGTAACAAGAAATAAGGAGGAAATTATAAAAAAATTGAAAATTTCTACAGAGAAGTGTACTACTCCGATGAAGAACTAGGAAATGAAGGTTCATAAGAACATTATGTAGAAGTCCCAAACGAAGTGAAAGAAGAAGTGGATAAAGTACTTCCAGGGATGAAGAACGGAAAATCGCCAGATGTACTCACAGCAGAAATGTTTAAATGGGAAGGTGAAAAGATGAAAGAGGAACTAACCAAATTATTCTCAATATGTCTGAGGAAGAAAGAAATACCCTCAAGTTGCTATTATTATTTTGTTGCATAAGAAAGGGGATAAAGAACGCGTCGAAAACTTCAGATTAATTAGTTTACTGTTAGTTCTATACAAAATACTAGAGCGCACTATTCAGTCAGTTGTGAGTAAACAAAGTTTACGTAAAAGGATCGACACATCACTTATTCCATGAAATGTTCGTGGTTATCACCGGCCTGGTGGATGAAGCAGTTGAGCGGTCGACTCTCTAGCAAGAGATTTCAAGTTCGAGGCTCGTCGGGCGTATTTTATTTTATTATTATTAATACGTACTTTAAACACAAAGACATACACAAATACACATGGGTATCTCCGGACGGCAAACCTCTCAACCAGACTGATCACGTATTAGTAGATAGACGAAGACACATCAACGTTAAGACGTTAGGTCGTACAGAGGAGCGGAAGGTGACACCGACCATCAATTAGTGATCACAAATGTAAAGGAAAAGTTATGCATCGCGAACAGAGAAAACAAGGGGTCTAAACAACTGAAATTCGAAGTTAAACGATCAAATAATACGAGCATAAAAGCAGATTACCAAGTCGAACTCTCAAATAGGTCCGAAATCTTAGCCGACTCGAGTAATAATAATGATGATATTAATAATGAAATTGATGTAAGATGTGGGAGGCTATTCGTGAAACAATTAAGAGCGCAGCGAAGGAACGTGTAGGTGAGAAGAGACAACAGAAAAACAAACCTTGGTTTTATGAAGAATGCCTTAAGCTTCATGAAGTAGGAAAACAAGCAAGGCAACGATGGCTAAGTAATAAAAGCGAAGCAAATACCAACCACTACAGTAATGCAAAACGAAACGCCACACGCGGGTTCAGAAACAATAAGCGAGAATATATGACGCAGAAGATTCAGGAGATCGAGGAAAACAACAAGACAAATAACATACGAGATCTATACAAAGGGGTAAACTCGTTAAGGAAAGGTTACCAGCCGAAGTTAAGAATGATTAGAAATGAACGTGGAGATCTTCAAGCAGATCCGACTAAAATTGTTGATGTGTGGAAAAGTTATTTCGACAAACTTCTTAATGTACACAGCGCGGACCAAACAGAGAAATTTGAAATCCATACCGCAGAACCGTGGATTCCCGAACCTAACGAGGTCGAGATTGAAATATCGGTAAAGACACTGAGAAATTTCAAATCACCAGGAATAGACAATATTCCAGCCTAATTAATTAAAGCGGGAGGAACGGCACTAATAAAGGAACTACATAAATTGATAAGTACTATATGGAGAAATAGGGATGGTATTGAGACGAGACGAGACTGGTACCATTCTAAACCGCTTTACTTAAAAACGTGGATTATAAAATTCAAATTTTATTTAAGACCTTCAGGCAACTTTGGCTCAAGCTACATGTAATATACAAGAAGAGCATTACAAAGACAGTGCTTGGATGAGAAATTTGACCAGAATTCTGATTAAGCCTTAGCATATAAATGTTACCTTTCTCGAATACGAACTTTACTTAAATTTTAAAAAATTTAAAAGAATTTTGCAAGTGTTAGAACTAAATAAATTTGTAACAGTAATATTTGCATTGTAGCTTCCTTACAACAATCCAGAAAATGAGTTAGAAACTAATGTTAAATTTCAGCGAGAAATCTTTTGTATAACTTGAGCTACGGCAAACAAAATACACGTAAACGAAGAGAAAAAACTCCTTATGCACTGTTCATTTACCCTTTGTGTCTGTTCCATGTATATAGAAGTCACATTCTTGAATGACAGTTATAAATGAATTCATGAAAGTCGAGTATTTTTAACATTGCATACTAAACACACAAGTTGATATAAGTGATTTGGAGTCAGGGACTCAGTTTTGGTTGGGTGTGTAAAGTAAAAATTGGGAGAGTGTAAGTGGAGATTTGCACGGTTTCTACTGATTTTTGGCCGAGAATTTCGGAGGTGACACTCCCACAGCAAGAGGAGTCTGGCGGAATCAGTGTTCGGACTCTACGTTAAGCTGTAGGTCCCGTCCTTGGGACGTCCTCTCTATCCGATTCAAGACAATGACAATCGCCATCGGTTTACCCTACCCAGAGTCTTTCGGGTCAGGACCTGCCCTTGGGCAGAACACTCACAATTATCTTTATTGTAAATTCGCCGCTTTTACCTCTTGCTTTAGCTCGCAGCTTATATATATATATATCATCATCATCATCATATTCAGCCGTTTTCTATCCACTGCTGGATGAAGGCCTCCCCCTTTTCTTTCCACATATCTCGGTCTGCTGATATCCTCATCCATGTAGCTCCTGAAAAACGCTTGATTTCATCTACCCATCTTACATTTGGACGTCGTCTCGGTCGTTTCTTTTCTCTAGGAATCCACTGTAGTACATTTGTCGTCCACCTTCCATCTGTTCGTCTAGCTATGTGACCGGCCCATCTCCACTTCATCTTCTTCGCACTCTTGATTACATCCTCTACCTTTGTTTGTGCGCGAATCCATTCATTTGTCTTTCTGACTCTCCTGGTTATTCCTAACATGCACCTCTCCATTGCTCTTTGTGTGACTCTCAATCTTTGAGTCGTTTGCGCATTCAATGTCCAAGTTTCACAGCCGTACATCATTACAGATAAGACACATTGATTATAAACTTTGCGCTTTAGACACATTGGTAGTTTGCTTTTGAAAATAAAGTGTAGTCTTCCAAAAGAACTCCACGCCATTTTACATCTTCTATTTATTTCATCAGTCAACTTTGCATTCGATGTTTTAATCTGGCCTAGGTAAACATACTCATTAACTATGCCTATTGTCTCTCCGTTAATCTTCACTTCCTTATTTGCAGCATGTTCGTTGTACATTACTTTTGTTTTACTTAAGTTCATTTTAAGGCCGATTTTCGAACTCTCGTTACTCAGTTCTTCCATTCTGGTTTGTAGTTCTTCTGCACTTGAAGCAAACAGGAATATATCATCAGCGAACCGTAGGTGATGAAGATATTCGCCATTAATTTTAATTCCAACTTCATCTCAGTTTAAATTCTGGAACACTCTCTCCAGGACCGCACAAAACAGTTTTGGAGAAATTGAATCTCCTTGCCTTACCCCTTTTCCAACTTTAAATTTTTCACTGTCTTGATGCAGTCTAATGACAGAAGTGGCAGTCGAGTAAATGTTTCTCAGTAACTTGATGTATGCACTTTCGATGCCTTGATGTTCAAGTGATTTAAGTACTGCTGACAAAGAGACCGAATCGAAAGCTTTTTCAAAATCTATAAATCCCAAACATAGTGGAAGTTCATATTCATTAGTCCTTTCCATCACTTCATTCAATGTTTGTATGTGGTCCATTGTGCTAAATCCACGACGAAATCCGGCTTGTTCCCTTCCGTGGTTAAAATCCAAGTCTCGTTCAATACGATTCAAAATAAC
>JAGDQP010047142.1:0-14165 GCA_022664845.1 Lepisma saccharinum
TTGCCTTATTGGAAGGTCTCGGTTTTCAGTTTCGCTGTGATTTGTGCACACATGCAGAAATGTAAGAGGTCTTTCTTACCTTAACAACAAGTCTAATGCTGGTCAAGTATTTGCTACCGCCATGTTGATCGCTTATATCACAGTAATAACCTTCTTTTCATGTTTTACAGTTAATTTTTCCTTCATTTTTATTCCTATTTTACTACAACGCATGAAGTACTCATTCTGGTTTAAAAAAAAACTCGTAAAAAGACTCTCTTCCACTTCAGTCATCCTGAATTATGATAACGAAAACAAATTGCTGAAGTGGAGTATAGAAATTACACTATTTATATTTGTAACGTAAACATACTTATCCTTACGTAAAATATAATTTATTTCTAAATTAGACCTTTTGCACTCTACTAAAATAATAATAATAATAATAGAATAATCTAGAAACCTGTAGGCATTTTACATTGTTACCTTTCGAAAACTAAATGAAGTGCTAGACAATGATATTATAAATAAGATGAAAGTAACATTTATACAAATAACGTTCTAATACATGTTGGGAACTGGAAGCGTAATGTGTATGACTAGTTTTAATATGGGTTGGGTTTACATACTGAAAGTGTAACTGCTCTCGAGCACATGCATTCATAGGACCTGTTGCTAAACCTTACATGAGAATACAGTTTTAAGTAAATATTTATTGTTTTTGAATTTAATACACAAGAGTTACACTACTGGTAATGTAGAAAAGACCATTCTATAAACAATGCGAGTATATATAAAAGATAAATACATTCGGAAACTACAAAAATTAATTACCCCGTTTTATATTAGAAAATCTAAAAAAAAAAAAATACTTTAAGGATAAGAGGAGATTCGAACTAAGGACTCTTTACACCAGAAGTCCCAAGTCTAACCACTACGCCACGAAGACGTTCCTATATCAAGGCTTGATAAGCATTCATTGATTCACCGTTTACTTGACAGTCTTCACTTCGAAAATTAAATGAGATTTTATAAGTTTTTTCGCTCCATTTTGGGGAATATAATAGTTTCTGTCACATGATTATATAGCGCATGCATTATATCTGAATCTTTGTTTGCGTAATGTTCATTTGAGTCAACGTTTCTCTATTTTCAGTTTCAGGTAGCGCTAAAGATATGGACTGTTTCGGCGAGCGAAAACAATTTCCCTTTTTGTCCTCTAAATTTCCCTGCGAATTTCCCTATGTTGTCAAATTTCTGATGTTTTGACTTCGAAATTTTTCGACTATTTCTCAATTTTTAATATTTTCTTTCTAGTTTCGTTATTTATTAATATTTCTGTGACAAAATTTCAGGAAATATTCATTTTTACATACTTTACAAGTATAACAATTAAGCGAACGTCAAAAACTAAGGAGAAAAATATTATTTGTCAAAAACTGTCAAATAAAGACATGCGAAAAATTTTTTGAGCATGAGTGTACATAGCTGATCTTATCTCTAGAAGCTATGTGATAGATTAACACGAAATTCCCAAGTGAAATCCAAAGCAACAAGCTTGAATTGGATTCCAGTATGTATATGCATGGACATCTTAGTGAAATGTATATAGTCAGGGGTGGAATGGCATTTTTTTTCTTGGATACACGCTGTTCCATAAATTTTTGGCCACACTGTTCGGGAACATGCGATAACCAAAATTTCAATTTTCCTAAAACAATTATAAATTCTTAACTAAAGGTGAGCGGTTGCATAACAAACAACGGGTAAGAATTAAATACATTAAAAAGTTCGTTTCGTTTGTTATCAGTGAGAGAGAATGTCACTGCCCGGTTAGATAGCAATGATTGTGTATATCGTCTCTACTCGCACGGAAAGTCCTCTTTCAAGGAAACTACGTCAGCTGATCCGCCGATATTTACATGAAATCTTTTTTTCTCCACTAGGTTCTGACCTGTAATGCGGGAAAATAACATCCATAGATCCAAACGTTCTGAAAATTTTGAATACAAATTTTTAGAAATATCTAATTGTGCCTATTTCTGCATGGTAAAGCATAAGTTGGAAGACACTTGTCGTGTTGAAACCACTGCGGGAATCTGACCCAACCTTTGAGTAATGACAGTAGGTGAAGGGCTGCATCATGGTCAACAACTTGAATGCCATCATCTTGGATTCAGCTCGAGAATTTCAAATATGAAGGGAGTCATGTGACATCGTTTTAGGCTAGCTTGTTCCCAGAAATTCAAATGACATTTGTCACCTACGTTTATTTGTTTAGGAGATAGGAATTTTAAAATTTGGAATTTGGCGTCCTACAACATGTGCTAAATGTAGTGGCAATTTTGGCGGGCACACAAAACCAGTCCTTTTTTCATTCTCATGGGCCCTGCGTAACATCGGGTTCAACAGCACGCAGGCGATGCTGAATCCGTTGATGGAGATAGCGTAGGTCGTTGATTGTGTACACGATGTCTTTTAAATTACTCCATAGATACAAAGCGAGGTATATGAAAGCAGGTGAACGAGGGGGTCATGCGATGGGCTATCGTCGAGCGAGCCAACTTTAGAAAATTTAAGGCACAACCTAAAGTAAAAGATCATTTTTAACTACTGTCCACACTACATATAGAAAATAGGTAGGATTTACTAGTTCCTGACACTGATCACTCAGGTTTTACTTACGAATATCATTCTACACGGACAATATCACAAAAGGGAGATAACATCATCAGATGGAATTTTGCATGGACCACGTTTCGTTTGCTTACAAGAGAATAAGAATGGATTTGCTTATGTAATGTTGTTGTCAGTTCATTAAGAGGTTTGCCAGATAATATACTTGTTTAGAGCTTACTTACTTACTCTGTGGCTAACGGAACTCGCAAGTTCATCGCCGCAGTAACAAACGTCCTCCATAGGAGTAGAACAAATGGTAAACTTACCAAGAAAATAATAGAAATATGGACTAAAGATTGTTATATCGGGTAAATGTCACGAAGGGTTCCTTACTTTTAATTGACACTTGGTTGGAACAGGGTAAAAGAACTTCCAAAGCTTCAGTAGTTTAGTAGTTGGGAATACTTTGACTTCATGTTGTAACTCTTGGGAAAGTGAGACGGCACGTTTCATTTTGCTAGTTATATCTGATACACTCTTTCGAATGGAAATGTTTCCATGTGTAAAATACTGTATACGATGCATATAATTTCTTTGCTTTGTGACAATGTTTAATTTCACGTACAAAAATATAAACACATTTTCAGCTGTATTAAACAATTTATTATATAATCCTATAATACAAACGTAAGTATACTTTTACGTGCGGTATTTAAAATAGCTACGATCATATCTATTTTCAAATGATCAATTTCAGAGCCCCTATCTGCGAAACAAATAAACGTAAGTGCCCAATATCTTCATATTTCAATTTCTAAGATCAAGCTAGCCTAAAACGATATGTCACATAACCCCCTTCATATTTGAAATTCTCGAGCTGAATCCAAGATGGCGACCATGATGCTCATGCCACCGACAGATGCTGCCATCTTTCATTGCCAAAAGGTTGGATTAGATTACTGCAGTGGTTTCAAAACGATAAGTGTCTTTAGACTTACGCTTTACTATACACAAATAGGCACAAATCGATATTTCTAAAAATTCCTATTCAAAATTTTCAAAAAAGGTTGGGTCTATGGATGTTATTTTCGTGCATTACAGGTGATCAAATATCGATGATGTGTTAATGTGGTAATTGAAAAATAATCAAACTCTAGGGAACGAGAAAATGTTCACACTTACTAGACAGTTATAGAATTGAGAAAGTTTTGAGCAATGAGAATTGTGAAATACAGTAGAAGTAAAATAGACAGCCTTTCCTCTTGAATCAAAATTTGCCAGCGTTTGAAATTACAATCAAAATTAGCAAGTAATTGAGACAGTCATCCTAATTTACCTTTTTTTGGAACTCGTCCTCAATATCTCCTTCCCAGTGGTTCTTGTTGATCAACGAAAGCTCCTCTGAGCCTAAGAGTAATTTAAAACTTCTTTTAGTGGGAACAAAGAAGTTGAGAGAGGGGTCTGAGCTTAATAGCGTAAATAAATCTGTATTCACATTCGTTCTGGAACCATTCCGCGTGTGGTGCCCTCTATAATACCTTACCTTTTTCTCGAGCTTTTTCGCCTAGCTCACCTATAGGTATAATGAACTATCGAACTATACTAGAGCCATGAATAAGTATTTTGGGCACGCAAACTGATATGTAGCGATTACTTAAACAATGTTACATATCTTTCTGCAATTTCGGCGCAGTACTTGCTGAACACATCCACACTTATTTCATAACGGAAATTAATATCTCTCAAAATAACGGCACACGCACTGATGATGACCTTAACTACATCTTTGATAAATGCAAATAAAGATATGGGCAAAAATTAGCTATCTATGCTCACATCATTTCTGGTTCCAAATCCAGACTTGAAGACTTTAATTTTTGTTCCGAATTTCTCCTGAATGATATTTTTCTTCAAAAGTTTCTTTCTAATCTTTAGTAATCTGCCATACTTTGAACTCCAATCTGTAACTAATGTGGAGAATGTATTTTGAAAAATCGAGTATAGGCATGAAAAACTAAAGGGTCAACCAAACCTGTATGTGTCGGTGTCCAAAATTCGTTCTCGAATTACATCCAATTGTTCATCATTCTGATCTTGTTTTCAAATATATCAACGACAGAACAAAACTGAGAGACCTGAAGGTCATAAATAAATTCTAATTCCCAAAACTGAGAAACGAGACAAAACAGGAGTAACAGAGCGCACCTATGTTCGTTCTTATTGCTCCGTTGTCGAGCCTCACTTAACACTGAAAACGCGAATACCAACGCGCAAAGCGCAGGTGGTTTGTTAAAATAAACACATCTGCATTCATTAAGGATTAGCCGACAATTGAAAGTGGTTTCATAAGTTTCTCTCGATTCCTTTCCTTTTAATTCATTAATCATGAAAAACAATGAACATCAATGAAACAAGCGTTAAATTACAGCAAAAATTACTCGATCTATTCAAAATACTGCACTTCCATATAGAACATATTCCAACCCAATTTTATCCCCTCCCATAGTGGCCATGTACGTACAATAAACAACGAATTAGCTTTCTGTATACTACGCTGTCAAAATCATTGCATTGTCGTATTCGCAGGGACCTGTCAAGTTCAAATCGTATACCCACATCTTGACGAAGATGGATGTCCCAATTTTTTTGCTCCTTAATATGTTAGCAATCCCCCTATGGCAGACATAGACTCATCAAAAATACCGGCATTTCAGTTTCCGATCATTTTTTTGAGTTTTGGACCACCTGTGTGTCGGGTTGCAAATAGCTGAGTACACGGTGGGTAAACACCGTGTACCCAGCGTTATTCTAATATTTAGGTACGCTTCCTTCTAAAATTTCAAGGTGGGAGGCCGTGTACCCTCATTCCAGCCCTGTATATAGTAACAAATTGCAGTGAAGAAAAGGCTTTAGCTTTCATTGTGTTATGGGAATTGGAGGTGAAGGTGAATAAGAAAGTAAAAGTTTTGAGAAGAAACAGGGGAAATCAGAGTTCAATTTTACAGAAGTTTATGTAATATGAAAATTACATGGGAAAAAGTTGTAGTGTCACCAGATTAAAAGGGAATATGTAATTCAAGGTCACTGAATCTAAGTCTAAGGGCAGTTCCTCGCTACTTCCTACTGCTGAGAAGCTAGATAAGTCGCAGACTCAATGACATATGGCGCAGAAAACTATGATGAGAGAATACTGTAAACTCACCAGATTGGAAGTGGCAAGGCGAATGGATAGTCTCTGAACGCAAAAGTGAAGCCAGTTTCTCTGCCTATCTGTTTTTCTTCAGGCGCCAGCGTGTCCTAAACCCCAAGATAAAAGTAGACTCTAATTGAAGGTTCTTGTCTCAGCGGACTGAAAGCGACAAAGCAACTCAGGATCTCGAGACAGAATTCTAATTTGGTTGAGAGTCTAGACAGCGTTACTGATGCACGAACAGACAAAGTTGAAAGTGAACCAAATAATTTTGACGGCATCCATTGAAAATAAGCCTGCCTTTGCCTGTTAATTTTTTAGTAGATTCACGCCCTTCAAGTGTTATGTGCCTTTATAAAATATGATAGTTGCAGTAATTCCCTCATTCAGAAGAAGAAACTTAGAATACGGAATTCAGCATTTTTATTAGATAAGCACAAGAAAGAATAGACCTCAAATCACATGCACTTTCATAGAAAAAAGTCGCATTTATAGTTCGAATATAGAGTCTTGTGGAGCTCTTCCATTAAGGAGAACCTAACAACGTCTTTTCGCGAACTTTCTGAATTGCTCCCCGATCTTGAAGTGGATTTAGTGGAAGAAGTGCCGTGGGATAAGTTACCACGTTGCCAACACAAATATATTCGAATTTTGTACTTTCATTAATACATAAACAGTAGTAATGAAAAGCTAACCGACTTTTTTTTAAGACGCTCAATAAACGTGTTGTTTTACCCTACAAACTTTTAACAAATTCACCTACTTCATTTTGAAAATTGATATCGACCATTACATCGATCATTATTACGTTCTTTTCACAGCTAGAGGTACTAAATTTTAAATGGGGAGAGCTCATGGCGATCTCTGGGCAGCTTAAGGGTTTAAAGTGTTGATAAGAGAAGCCTCAAACACTTCTTCAGTAAAGTTTGCGCTTTTCCTATGACGACAGGATTTTTTTTTGAACAAGAGAATTGTTTAAGCGTCTGCCAGTTCATAGGTAGTTATATTATCTTTTTCCTACATGTGCATTTCATATAGATAGATATACTTATTTTAAGATACACATTTTCAAAGAAAATATAAATTTTCTCTCCAGCAATCAATCTTAGTTAAAATTTATACTCAACTTTCAACTGTTATCAAGTAAATCATTAAAGAATTATGTTTTACTGTGATTTAATAGTTGCTTTTCTAATGCAGGTGACGATCACATACAAGAGGAAATTCATTATTCTAAATCAGAAGGCGTTCAATCTAATTTTGTTGGAGACAAGCTGAAAATGATGTTAGGCAAATTGCAAAATAAGGACAGACTTAAATCTATACTGCAAGCTTCTTCAAGTCATGCGAGTCTATTGAAAAGGGCAGAGCTTGAAGCGTTAGAAAAATACTTTACCAGTTTGCAGAGGAAAGATGAATTGGAGCAGGAAATGGATAAAACGTACAGAGTAGCTGTTAATGCGAAATATTGTGCACAGGTTGGTTACGTATAGAAAGTTGGAAAAGGATATACCTGACTTGCTTAATGAGTATCCTTCATTTTGTATGTTGTTTGTATCATATTGTATTATCGTTCAATTAAAATTTACGAAACAAAACGAAGGATGCACACTAGTGGAGATAGGTACGTTATATCTTTCTGAAAATTTTCTATCCTGTATCTCTTCTGGTTTTTCGTAGAGCTCTAGTTGATGGTTTAAGAATCAATCCGAAATCCAGAGGAGATTTGCAGAGGAGTTGTTACATAAGTATTAATGTTGCGTATACTTCTTACATATGTCAAGAACTGTGATAAGCCGGCCGGGTGGCCGAGCGGTCTGCGGGCGGTAGGCCATCGGCTCGAAGGTCCCGGGTTCGAGTCCCGGAAGGGGCATGGGTGTGGATTTTAACAGCTAAAGGCGCATCATGATGAGCCGAAGTCCAAAGTTAGTCCAAGACTGGCCCATATAAAAATAAAGTTTGCAAAATTAACAAAGAACTGTGATATTTTAGCTGCATTTTGACTACTATTTTAATTATCTTAGCTGAAAAGTAAGCTTTATGCACTCTCTTTTATCATTTAAATTATTTTGTGTTTACGCAGTTGAGGAGTTGTGTGGAAGAACGCCTAACTCAGGTTAAGTCGTTTTTCCGTTTTGTGGCCTATTACCTGTATTAGACCTCCAACATATATTATGCTGATTTGACCGTCCATTGTGCAGGGTCCAGAGGTTTTTCGCCCCCTTACCCCCACCTGTGCAGATTGTCGAACCAAAAAACTAGGATAGGCATTGCTAATGGATTGAAAGGGAGGATTTTTATATTTGCCTACTTGAAGGTAGTCAACCCGGCAAACTGCATTGTGGTGTCGATTGCTCAGCCTGTAGGAATATATCTGACAATCATGGTTTATAAATTGATTGAACCAACACCCCGTTCTTTCCTTTCGGGGGTGGGGGTGGCATTCATTTAATGCGGTAGTTAATCCTTCTAAGTCCTAAGGAATACATGTACAAAATTTCGTTCGAATCCAAACAAATAAACACACAAGCACTTTGATAGTGAAATTTAAAAATATTCCGCTGTCTAGTGGTTACGCCCTGCCGTTCTAGTGGTTACCGTGGCTGACTGCTGATCGTGGGGTCGCGGGTTCGATTCCTGGCACT
This sequence comes from Lepisma saccharinum, assembly GCA_022664845.1. Taxonomy (NCBI): domain Eukaryota; kingdom Metazoa; phylum Arthropoda; class Insecta; order Zygentoma; family Lepismatidae; genus Lepisma; species Lepisma saccharinum. The sequence continues at coordinate 8,434 of JAGDQP010047142.1, forward strand.
GCGTAACAATTTTTCCCCAAAAACAAGAGGGACTGGAATGGTGCCAACTCAGCATCGTGATCCAATTGGGGAGCTACTGTGAATAAAAGACAGTGGCAAGCACAGTTGAGAGATTTGGTTCTTCTCTCCCAATATGTCTGGTCAGCGAGGGAGCAGTAGATCAATTCCTCTCTCCAAGAGAGGCCTCATCCAGAAGTGGATTGAATATGACTATGAATTATGTATATAAATGAAAGTAACGATGTTTGCGCCGGCATCTGGACAAAACGGCTTAACAGGTTGCATTGGTTTTCTGCAGATGATTAAATATTGGTCCATCTTAAACTTTACGCATGTTCTTATTAACCGGAAATGATTATGTCGCGAAGGAACTAATAAAAACAGTAATTTCATTGTTATAACAATGCAATAAATACATTGTTTCCATGTTCAAATTAAAAAAAGAACAATCAAACATAAATAAATTAGCATTCAGCCCTTTATCTCCTTCGTGCATCTTCTATCTCCCGCTTAATGTACTTTTTGCGTTGCTTTCCATCTTGGCGGGGAGAAACATTATTACAGAGGCACTATTATGTCTTAAAAATTGGCCTCGAATCGAACCGCAACTACTCTCTAAGTTCATTCGGATCATGGATTTGGCGATTCCGGCTTTCTTAGCGCCGTTGCATGGATCTCGATTTCTTGTTGGGTCTATCCTTCCTCCGGGTTTGTGCCTTGACCCCGACTGTGCTAATCAGGATTGCACAGCTCAGTAGTCTAATTTAATACGCTTAGATTCTTCCACTTTAGACGCCAGTAGTTCTCAGGCTACTTGGGATGATCCTATTGTCAAACGCACACAATCGCTACTTTTACAATCAACCGATTGTCTTGATCATAAAGAAAGACTTCTAGATGCTTTACGACCTGAATCTGGTGTTTGGCTCCAGGCCTAACCTTCTCCTCCTCTTGGTCTCCATTTATCCAACGAAAATTTTGGTATTGCTATTGCCGTGCGTTTAGGAGCAGACGTCTGTGTGCCTCACCATTGTCCAGCTTGCGGAGCGGTCTTCGATCAACGGGGTCTCCACGGTCTCTTGTGTAAGCAGTGCTGGCAGACATATGTGTCACACCAGTGTCAACGACGTAATTCTTTGAGTTCTCATTTCCACTGACGTGCCATCGGTGCGTGAACCTTCTGGTTGTAGCCGATTGGATGGTAATAGACCTGATGGTATGACACTAGTGTCATGGAAGAGAGGAAGAGTATTTTTATGGAACTTCACTTGTGCCGATACTTTTATTGTCCTTACGAATCTTTCTTATTCATCTTTACTAGCTGGCGGTGCGGCTACACGCAGAGAGGCCGATAAAAAATTGAAAATACATTAGCCTAATGGATAAAGTCATTTTTGTAGCCATAGCAATCGATTCAAGTGGTACTTGGGGCAAGGAGGGCCTAAATTTTATTAGAGAGGTTGGTCATCGTATCAAGCTTGCTTCCGGCAATGTCCGTGCGACCACCTTTCTACTTCAGCATATCAGCATCGCAGTTCAGCAATGGAATGTTTCATCTATCCTTGGTACTCTGCCTCCTGGGAAGGAGTTGGAAAAGATTTTCCTTCTATAAATGACGTAATGATTGTTTATCTGTTTCTAAACTATTTAATAAATAAATGATAGTTAATAAATAATTAGTATATAAGTTTTCAAATTTAAATGTGGATTGTTGTAAATAAAAATATGTAGATTTAATGTTTTATAGCATTATAGCAGTATTTGACAGTATTATTATTATTATTATTATTATTATTATTATTATTATTATTATTATTATTAGTAGTAGTAGTAGTAGTAGTAGTAGTAGTAGTAGTAGTAGTAGTAGTAGTAATAGTAGTAGTAAAAGTGGTGGTAGTAGTAGAAGTAATAGTAGTAGTAGTATTAGTATTAGTAGTAACAGTAGTAATAGTGGTAGTTGTTGTAATAGTAGTAGTAGTAGTATTAGTAGTAGTAGTGGTAGTAGTTACAGATACAGCATATCTGCGCCATGGGCGGCGCAGCCCCCAGAGGTTATGGCTACGACGATAAACGGGAGCCCCCGAAAACTTAGCAAGTTAAGGGCGCAGCCCGCCACATGAAAGCGAGTAGTGGTGAATTGCCCAATGAGTGTTGCAAACATTCTTTTATCACCCCGCGCCAACGGGCAGGTATTTTTGACATATACACTAGTGTCCAAAATTAACCTTTAAACGCCGAAGGACGCAACTTACTGCGTCATGACTTTAAACCTTAATAGCTCAGCCCCTAATTAAGCTAGGAAGATAATTTTGGTATCAATGTGTTCCTGAAGGATGAAGATTGCCGCCCATATGCATTTTATGTATGGTGAGGGTACCATGCGGAGAGGGGGAGAATAAAGTTCATGTTTTTTGTATCATGTATTTTTTTGGGGGGGTATTTCCCCCTGGGGGAGGTCTAGTCATAAAAATTGGAATGTGGAGCAATGAAGTAGTCCACAACACGCTAATACCCTGCAAAAGTACTTGTTGCTTATGTGGGGGAGTAGGGGAGGGGAAAAGTTGGCCAATTTTTTGAGTCTCAGTTTTTTGACGTAAATTACATTTATTTTCTGGACGGTTCCATTTAAGACAAAATATCTTTTCACTGAATTGGTCTAGAAGCATAATTCTTGTTGCTGTATGTTCTACGGACAATAATGAAAAAATGGTGTGCATATAACGTGGTACTATGGTGAGGAGGGGGGGGGGCGAATGTCAAATTAAATGAATTGTTCTTCTATGCATATTTTTTTTTAGAATATTTCCAACAAAAACGAATTCATGACGCTTTTTTTCAGTAAAACACAATAATTATATTTTCTTTGACACACGCAAACACTCACAATAGCTGTTTGTAGAAAGAAAAGCGTAACTTACTTCATTTCCACGCATAATTTGACTGTAAGGGTTGCCAGGAAAATTCTATTTTTCTTATTTTTTTAGTTTTTTGTTTCTTCTTTTTCTTCTTCTTCTACGAATAGGGCGGAAATTGCACAAGTGTTACCTCGTTGGAATCTGTGATCCATAATATTTCCAACGATGTATGAATCATGACTTCGTGATAATTAGGGAGGTCACCAGGGCCGACAACGTGAAAATGAAAATGAAGGGCGTTTATATAGGAATTTAGTTCTGAATTTTTATCTCACTTTGTATTGCAGCAATGGCTACCATTTTTTATATTATTGTCACAAGTGTATTGCCTACACATTAGCTTCATTTTGCTAGCGTAGGGTGACTGTAAGGGTTGCCAGGGTCCAAACATTCTATTTTTTTCATATTTTTTAGGATTTCTTCTTCTACGAATAGGGCGGGAATTCCAGAAGTGATACCTCCCTGGGATCAGTATTTCATAAACTTTTCAACGAGGTATCAAGCATTACCCTGTGATTATTAGGGGGGTCACCAGGGGGAAACGAAGCAATTTCCACAGAAGTAATATATTTCTTGAAACACTCGGTGTTACAGGAAGGTATGTATGAGTATGGTATACAACGAAATCAAAACTGCAAAGAAACAGCATTTATACTTGAAAAATACACAATATCATGGTTGCAATATCACAAACGGATACAAGCCAGAATTACAATAATATCAGAAAACAAAATAAAGTAAGAAACTCCGAAAATGGAGCTTAATAGGGTATATAGCCACCCCTAGCAGCTATATAAGTCTGACAACAATGCTGCATAGTACGGACAGGTGCAGCGAGAAGATCTTGTGGCAGTAGCTTCCATTATTCATGCGGAGCTATGGTGAGAACATCAAATGACATAGGTGGCCGTGATCGCGAAGCAACTCGCCTTGCTAGTGTGATCGCCTCTCATTGTCAATCATTATTAATTTTGTATTTATTCTTAAATTTTCATTTTTGTAATCATATTTCTATAATTAACTTTTATTTTCACAAATATTTTATTCTGTTGTAAATTCTAAAGAATAATAAAGATGGCGGGTAGAGAAGCTCAACACGAACTCCCTTTAGCAAAGCAAGATACGGCACACCACACACACTTACGGAAATTATGACGTAGACCTATTGTTCTACTTTCCTTTAAGCGGCCATTTTGTTCATTTTTAAGACATCATACGATCGTCACGTGAAAGCACTAAGACGCACAAACAAGAGAGCAATGAACTATATTAACCTAATTATTTCGTCACTTCAAGACCGTATATAAAGGACCCCGACAGACCAATCGATCTGCTATCTCACACAGCCGGTCCATGCTGTCACTCAGTACTACGGTGCTAGAAGGAAGCCAAGAAACATAGAAGGAAGTCCAGTATAGCTTAAATCTCATCTTAACAGAAGCAGTCAATTTTGATATAAGTCTTAGAAGAACACAACTTCCAACTTTATTTTCCAAGGTATGTTTCAAGGATTTCTTAGAACATTGGTGCTTAAATAGTTTCATTGCCTGAACGATTCGTATGCTCTGTTAAATATTTTAGATTCGAATATAGCTTTTCGGTGTGTGCTGTATTTTATTTTGCTCATTAATCTTCGAGTTGAGATTCTGCGCCTTTTTAGGGAAAATGTAAAATCTTGTTATCCATTTCATTCCTAAAGCTAGAATATACTCTATCCCAGAAGTTACCATTATAGTAGAGCTAATATCCACTTAACTTATGCTGAACGTCCCTCTCGTATTTGCGAATGCTTAAACCTTTATCTGAGTTACGCTCGAGTAGACTTCTCTTTAGCCCCCAAATAACAAAACCTAAAGTCTACGTAATATTTGCCCCCACAAATAGAGGAATAATTTCTCTATAATTGAACACAATTGCAAGACGAAGCCAGACGTTCAAAGGACAACTTCTAGACGTTCACATGGTGAATGGACGCCCAGGTTCGAATCAAGTTCGAATACGATAATTTCCCAATTTTGTTAAATTTTAACACATTTTTTTAAGTTTTTGCTTTTCGGTTAGATAAAATACACTAGTGTACTGCGCTTTTCTATATACTAGCTTAGGAACGTCGTGTTAAATTTAATTCGAATCGGATAAATTCCTAAAGGATGTGTTGTCATCTTCCACGCGAACAATGGGAGAATATTCATCCCGAAAATATAGAACCAATTGATATTCAAACTCAATATTTGAACTACCCTTTGTTTGTTCTCCAAACAACGCAGTGTGTAGCTAATATTCAACAATATATTGCATATAATATCGCGCAAACAAAAACGGTTAACCAAATTCTGACACCCACCACTTTAGACAAACTTTTGCGTCATATATTTTCAGCGATTGATTTGCAAAATGAACAACAACGTGTAATTGTACTACAAACATTCATAAATAAAGCAATTACCGCGCTTTTGGAAGCACAATATTTCTTTGGAGATTCTTTTACGTTGCATATAACAACGACTGCATACAATACAATCGAGTTTTTTGTCACAAGTGATGACAAATCAACGATTTTACATGCGAAACTCCCAAGTACAAATAACACGGCAGATATCATTTATGTTCGACAAACATTAGCATAAAATATTCACACAATGCAAACGTGGATGCTACCACTATGCCAGTTGTATGCTGCAAAAATCATACAGTCAATTCGTCTTTATGCTCCTAAATATTCGCGATTGATTGCACTTGCACCCGAACAGGAGTTAAATCTTCGCGAAATATTACTTATTTGTGCAAAGAATTTTTCTGATAAACAGAAATTTGTAC
>JAGDQP010047144.1:0-15110 GCA_022664845.1 Lepisma saccharinum
CAAAAATTCAAAATGGCGTCGTGGAGAGCTTCCGGTTCGTTTAATCGTCCATTTGCAACCTGCTTTTTCACAAACTCGATATGGCAAACACGAATCTAAAGTCCTTTTATGTGTATATCATCTCTAAATAAGAAAACATTTTCTAAAATTCGTTAATTTTTAACATGGGATTATATAGGAATTAGATACATTATGCATTAAGTTCATAAATTATGGTCAGAAATGTAATTATCTGCTAATACGACAGCCGAAAACTATATCACGTGACATGTTGTGCATTGTTCGATTTGAATTTCGAGCTTCGCTTGTCAAGCTCATGGTTTCCTTGTGGATTTCAATGCGGAAATCGAAATTGGCTAATTTGGCCAAGACGGCCGTGGTATCCGCAATCTATATCACGTGATACATTATCAACAATTTATTTTGTATTGAAAGTTGCATCTGCTTTACCTAATAAAATCATTCTTTATTTCATATCGATAGCTTATTTACAACGCGAGATATTCAATAAAACTTTTTTTTAACATCTTACATTGGTGACGTCACAACGTTATTCAGCGCATTGGACATATGCAGCTAGAATGTGTATACATGACCAAACTAATATCGTTATTCCTTTTTCCTAACTCTGTATCTATTCAGCCAATCACTAATGTTAAAAACCATATTATGTGACAACTTTTCCAGTTAAGCAAGGGAGCTTTCGGTACACGTGTACTAACGATCATACGCTCGACCGACAAAATCGCGTTTTTAAGGCTTTATATCTCTGTCATTTTTCAAATGTCGAAATTTTCATGATCGAAGGGGACCAATACTGGTATGAAGGTGTAGGACCATGAGTAGGTAAAGGGAAAAATCCGAAATTTTGAAAAAGTCGCCATCTTGGATCCAAAATGGTCGCCAAACCCATTGTTGTATAGAATAGGGAGGCTAAACGGTTGGGGCTATTGAAATGAAATTTGGTATGGAGATACATTGACGCCAGTAGGTTAAGAAAATAATAGAAAATTTTGTAAAAGTCACCATCTTGGATTCAATATGGCCGCCAAACCAATTGTTGTATAGAATAGGGAGACTAAACGGCTGGGGCTATTGAAATGAAATTTGCTAACGATGTACATTATGAATTGTAGGTTACGAAAATATAACACAATGTACCCAAAGACGCCATCTTAAATCCAAAATGGTGGACCCTAAAAATCTATTTACCAAACGGTTTGAGCTAGAAACACAAAATTTGGTATGAAGGTACACGATCACAAGTAGTTTAGAAAAAAACATTAACACATTTTTTTAAATGTCGCTATCTTGGATTCAAAATGGCCGCCCGAAAACATTGCACACAGCGCTGGAGCTAGAAAAACAAATTTTGTACATCATTCCTATTAGATTACGAAAATATTGCAATTGGAGAAATATCTTTGGATACAGTTAAACTTGTTTTGCCTTTTTGCATGATTTTGACAGCGGAAAATGCTGAAAAACTTTAATCCCGATATCTCGGAAACTATGCGTTGTAGTGCAAAAATAAACCCAAATTTGGTTTTCGTAGAAAATTCTGTTTTCAGTGGCGTTGCCGAATCTAGCAAAAACGTTACTTTTAGAGTAAAACCAGAACTTTGGGTTGCATTTTGTATGGTTTGCACTACTGGTGGCTACTTTTCTCATGCATGCGCACTATGATTACCTCAACGTTACACTGTTTATTCCATATTGATACCACCATTTTATATTATATATATATCCAGGTGGGACTTTTAGTCTCTGACGTCATAGATTTTTGCTATTCCGACTGGAATTTTGTTCTTTAGGATGCATTACTGAGTAAGAAGACGTTTAATTCATCTTGATACGACCATTATAACGCGAGATATTGAAATGTAAATATTTCACAAAATGGCGGCCACAACTAAGTGATGGCATGTATTTTGGAAAATCCGAGATAGCTATCTTTCTCGGAGTGTCATTCTGAACGAAATGCCGTTTGTTCCACGTTTCTAGCAGATAATTTTATTTGTCTCCAAAAATTCAAAATGGCGTCGTGGAGAGCTTCCGGTTAGTTTAATCGTCCATTTGCAACCTGCATTTTTCCAAACTCGATATGACAAACACGAATCTGAAGTCCTTTTATGTGTATATCATCGCTAAATAAGAAAACATTTTCTAAAATTTGTTAATTTTTAACATGGGATTATATAGGAATTAGATACATTCTGCATAAAGTTCATAAATTATGGTCAGAAATGTAATTATCTGCTAATATGACGGCCGGAAACTATATCATGTGACACGTTGTGCATTGTTCGATTTGAATTTCAAGCTTCGCTTGTCATGCTGACTACATTATCGTGGATTTCAATGCGGAAATCGAAATTTGCTAATTTGGCCAAGATGGCCGTATCCGGAATCTATATCACGGGATACGTTATCAAGAGTTTGTTTTGTATTGAAAGTTGCATCTGCTTTACCTAATAAAATCATTCTTTATTTCATATCGATAGTTCATTTACTACGCGAGATATTCAATAAAACTTTTCAACATCATCCATTGGTGACGTCACAACGTTATTCCGCGCATTGGCCATATGCAGCTACAATGTATATACATGACCAAACTAACATCGTTATTCTTTTTTCCTAACTGTGTATATTCAGCCAATCACTAATGTTAAAAACCATATCATGTGACAACTTTTCCAGTTAAGCACGGGAGCTTTCGGTACACGTGTACTAACGATCATACGCTCGACCGACAAAATCGCCTTTTTAAGGCTTTATATCTCTGTCATTTTTCAAATGTCGAAATTTTCATGATCGAAGGGGACCAATACTGGTATTAGAGATTAAGTTACTATGAACAATTGTTTTATATGTGCCGTAAGTTTCGAGAACATTCACCCAAAAAAGTCGACAGCGTTGCTTTTCTCAAATGTATATATCCATATACTATATAGCCCTATGGTCACTGATTCACTCACTCACTCATTCACTCACTCACTGACTTATCATCATAATTCACAGGCCAAACTACTGGAGCTACAAACACCAAATTTGGTATGAAGGTGTAGGACCATGAGTAGGTAAAGGGAAAAATCCGATATTTTGAAAAAGTCGCCATCTTGGATCCAAACTGGCCGCTAAACCCATTGTTGTATAGAATAGGGAGGCTAAACGGCTAGGGCTATTGAATTGGAATTTGGTATGAAGGTACATTGACGCCAGTAGGTTAAGAAAATAATAGAAAATTTGGTAAAAGTCGCCATCTTGGATCCAAAATGGCGGCCAAAACAATTGTTGTATACAATAGAGATCTTAAACTACCGGGGCTATTGAAATGGTATTTGCTATAAAGGTACATTGTCACTTGCAGGTTAATATAATATTACAAAGCTTACCTAAAGACGCCATCTTGGATCCAAAATGGCGGACTTAAAATTTCATTTTCCAAAACCTTTGAAGTAGAAGCACGAAATTTAGCATAGGTGTATCATAATTAGTAGTTTAGAAAAATAATAAAATGTTTTGGGAAAGTCGCCATTTTTGATTCACAATGGCCGCCCAAATATCATTTTTGACACCGTTTGAGCTAAAGAAATTAAATTTTATTTTTAGATGTGTCTTTACGTGTAAGTCACGACAATATAATAAAACATTAAAAAAGTCGCCATCTTTAATCCAAAATGGCCGTCCTAAAACACATTTTCTAAATCACTAAGTCTAGACAAACGAAACTTTGTATGAAGGTGTACCATGATGGGTAGGTCACAAAAATAAATGAAACCCCCCAAATGGGGCGCACCCCCCACCCGGTGGGTGGTATATTTGTAGCATGGAGTCTGCCAGAGAGTCTCTGTTTACGATAAAGGGGGGCGCAGCTCCACAAACCCCTATGTTGGGAGCGCAGCTCCCACGGGGGTCTGGGGGCAGCGCCCCCAGCGAAGCAAAGCGAGTCTTAATATAAAACTGGACCGAAATTTTAACGTAGAAAACGGTCTTTATTGACTTCGTGATGTAAAACATCACTTAAGGTCTTTCAGAATGAATCAAATTTCGTAAGCATCCATTTCGAAAGAAATAACTGTTTCCTATTCCAAATTTCAGTGTAGACATGGAATATTTGCGTAGTATCCTGTTATAGTTCTAAGTCATTCTTGTGACGCGTAATTCCAATTCTTTTAGTCTTACTGTACGATTAATCTTCCTTAAAACTGTCAAGGAATTTTACCCTCTTCCACTTCGCCCCCAAACCATTCATTCAATAGTATTTTATAGTAGACCATCTCTGCACAACCAATGTTCTAACCGGGTCATTTATCTCTTTATTGTCTTCAGCATTGTTTGTATTCCATCTTCAGCACTTGCACGTTATGCATCATCTGCGTCCAGCTACTTTTATTCATTCTCTCCTGCACGTCTACATTTCGAAGACTTCCAGCTTTCTTTCTCATTTGTCTTGCTATGTAACAAAAGATTATTTTGCTAAATTGTGGCATTCTACCATTTGTTGTGACTTAAAAAGAATATTAACAACTTACTTTGACCAACAAACATTATTTTGAATTTCTCGTTTCACTTTTAAGTATTGTTTCCTCAAAATTTAACATGGACAGTCTATCTCTTGCAATTCACCCTTTTTTCAAGTAGATCTGTTTTGTTCTATATATTTATATCCAGTACCATTATACGATAATTTGATTTATTAGAAGTTGTGGTAAATATTTTGAAAATGAAAATCTCCATGGGAACATCTTTTGCATCTCTCACAGTTATTCAGATATATAATATTCTTAGATGTAAGATCCTTGGCAAAATAGAAATCCTTTTATTTTGATCAGATGGCAACTCTGCTACTGAATTAGTTGTCTTCTTGATAACAAAAATCATTTTTCGAGAAAGGTGTTAGTATTTGTTATGTAGAAGTGAATTGAGTTGGTCTGAGATACATGCACTAGTATTCCTTAATGCAATTGCCTTTGGAATGATACTGAGCTTGTCTAGATTATAAAATACGTTTACACACACCTCTAATGAACTTGCGTTTTTGTAATGGAATCAAAAGTAACATCAATTGGAGGATCATATGCCAAAACGGACTAAGTCAATTTTTAAACAAAGTTGTGTTGTGTTGTATTTTTGCTTAGAATAACTGTTTTTACCATTTCAAATCACATACGACAGTAGATTTTATTAAGATCAATGTAAAGTCAAGATCTCCTCCGAAAGATGGCAGCACTATCTCAGTATATGTTTAATGTATTTTTATCGTTGCACGAAATTTCAATGACAATCATAGAAAGTTCAAACTTTCAGGGAAGAAAGTTCATAATCAATTCAAGAGTTCTGTCAGTGCCAATTTTTAAATTTATTTCTTGTTCATGGTTGAAAGAGCTTCATTGTTGTTTTGGATATCCAAACCTATAATAATGAAGCTCCTTCAATAATGAACAAGAAAGAAAATAAAAAATCGGCCAGGATAGAACTCTTGAATTGATTATGAACTTTTTTTCCTGAAAGTTTGAACTCTCTAGGCTTGAATTTGTAGGATCAGCATTGAAATTTCGTGCAACGATAAGAATACATTAAACATATACGGAGATAGTGCTGCCATCTTATGTTAGAGATTTTGGCTTTACATTAACCATAATCTAAGATCCAAATGCCTCAATTATTGTAAAAACAGGTTGGACACCGTTCTTTTCTTGCAACTGTGACTCTAAATGCATTTAGTACTGTAGAGAACTCAAAATGTCCGTTTTGGCAGGCGATCATCCAATTGTACTCTTACACTTCAACAGATTACGGTAAACCCCATTGATACACTGATTTCGGAAGTAATTATTCTTATATTCTGTTGTACTATACTAGATATACATCTTACATGTAATTCAAGTGTGGACTATTCATACAGACGGAATTATCTATAGCATTCTTCTATTTTACGTTACTAAACTTATTTCCAATTGTATGTGATTATTTTTATCACTTAACATTACCCAACTATCACTATATTATATCAATAATATAAACTGATCGCAATTGTAACAACTACCCAATATCTGACTCAGATCAAAGATATTATACAAAAACAATCATATTATTAATTCTAACATTCCCCACAAAAGGTAGTGATTCATATTGCATATTACTTTCTTTTTGATTCTTCTCTTGATTTCAGGCACGTTTCAGTTAATTTCTGTCAGCTTCATGGCATTTTGAAAATGTTTTCGTAAAGGGGAAAATTACAATAAACATTTTATTAAAATATTCTTAAGCAAAGGCACAGTTTTTTCAAATCACTGGTTTGTTGTCTGCTCCATGGACAAGATTTGCCAGCTCCATGACTAGCTGTGTCAACTCCATGCAAAGTAAAATCAACTTTAGAAACATAATGAGCAAAATGTATTAAAATTTATATTTTCCAGTAACTGGTAGCTACCCAGTTAATAATTGTATTTACAGTGTAATGTAGGGGGATTTATTTGATTTTTCAGTTATTTTCAAACATCAAAGTAACACTCTTCCCCTCGGGAGAGTAACCCATATATACATTCGCTTTTGCTATTAATGGTTGTGTTTAAATTTTCGTTTTCACAAGACAGATTGATACGAAATGCTTGGATCTCAAATCGTGGACGATATAAGATAACAGTTTTAAAATATAAAAGCTTATGACTCGCGAAGAAATGCAAGCTAGTATTTTTTATGTGTGTTGTGAATTCTACTAAGATTATCGCCCATTTAAGAATTAACAACGAATTGAGGAAATTGTAGCTATTCATTACAGGGAAATATTGAAAAATGACAGACAAATAATAAATAACATTCTATTGTCGTATAGGATAGGTTGAGAGTTAACCATGAGAAGACATAAATGAATAGCGAATTATTGAAAATTCTGCGGAAGAAAATGCAATTTCCCTTTTCTCTTTAGTTAGTATGTATTCATATTTTTCTCTTTCACAATTTACTTCCAGGGGGTTTCCCCCTCTCTATGTTCGGCACCAATTCATAATAGAACCAGAAGAATATTGAATCAGTGTGTGCTGATGAGTCTAATCAGAGCAGTATATATGTTCGTGTCGGTTCCCCAACCCAAAAAACGTTTTCCCCCCATCAACATTCTGGGCAGCCTCTACGAAAACCACCAATGATTTTCATTTCACTGCAAACTACAACAACTCTGACGGTGCTGCCATCTACCTCCTTCTTGTTCGATCTTCTTCTACGTCAAACGTACGTGTGTTCTGGCTGTCACTCTTACTTAATGAGGCAGTTGAAATGTGCCGCATGTTTCCTTTCATGAAACGGCTGCAAATCAGCTGTCGACTTGGAATCATGAATATTTATCAGGCAGGAAAATCAAATTTACATTGGAAATTCAATAATTCAATTTTGAACGAACGTTACGATAGGGCCCCTCCCGTAACACGGTTAAGGGAGTGAATTAGCGAAAATGATGCCTTCAAAATTGGGCTGTGATTATGTATTCCGAGCAATGTCTTCTTGGTTTTGTTCCTTCTTCTTCTTCAAAATAAGAATTGTTGTCTGTCACACAATTTTCCACCCTCATGACAAATGATGAAGTTTTCAGTGGTAGGAATATTAACACCCTTGTTGTACAGACCTTCTTATTTCTTCTTCAAAAGTAGAGGAAATAAACAACATTATGCAAGACGGAAACTGCGATGTAAGTTAGGACGTTATGAACAATTAACTAGACGCAGATGTTTAGGTAGAAACGTGTTATTACTTTCTTACCAATAAAAAGATTGTAGGAACATGTTCTTTTCCTTTAAATTTGAACCTAATTCTTTATCCGAGTCAAAAGAGTAGGAGGAAAATTATGTCAGTTTTAGGGTTTTAAGTAACTGCTGGAAATTCATGATTTTATAAAACTATAACATAATATGGTAGTAGGTATAAATTATCGAATAAAAGGGCTTTATTCTAAGAATGACATCGGCAACTTGTGAACAATGGATAGTATTTGAAATCCACAAAATAATTTCAATTAATTGGTCAATTTTAATTAACCAGAATAAGTCTGAAATCAACTTGGGAACACCGTATTTATGTTGACTAAATTTATCGACTCAAAACGCTAATCCAATATTTTGAAGTCGATCATAGCTTGGCAGTGCCTGGAAATGGAGCACATGAATCATAGAACATTTCGCAAAATTAATTCATAACACAAGTTACATTAGTACATCCGTATCTTGCCCACTTGCTGAATTACGTGAAACATGAATGACTTCGTTGAAAAGTGCATGGTTGGTATAGTGTATTGCTATTTATGCCGTCTGGTACGATTCGCGGCGATTATTCTATCCTTTTTTCAAAGAACTTTAATTTGTCTTTTTTTATGAAACATTTCTCACTTTCTCAACAGTTTACAAAATTCAGATAAGTAAAATCAAGTTAGATTGTTCCTTTTTTATTTTTCAACATTTACCGACGTGGGTTAGAAAAGTCAAGGTAGATTTTTCATTTTCAAAATTATTTACACAACATGAGAAAAGGTTAGAAAAGTCGGGTTAGACAATTTTTGCTTCCATGCGATGAAAAATTAGCACCTTTTTAGTGCCACATATGAAATTTAGCGATCAATGGTTGCTTTGTCAAAATTATGAAGTCAAGTGCTACACCATCTTGGATTTACATTTTTCTAATTTCGAATCGAACTTAGTGTCTATCAAAAAACCTAGATATGAATTTTGCTGAGAAAATAAGTCGTTATAAGCCGAACTCAGTAATTTTCGAAATCCCCAGATATGAAATTACGAAAATTGAACAGGTTTTAAAACCATTAAATCTCTTTGGATTGTCGCCTTCTTTGAATTCAAATCTATCTTAGATTTAGTAATCGTCATCAAACAGTTTACGTCAGAACCCGTAGATACGGAATTTAACAAACTTAGGATCATCATTATTTTAAACTGAGACTTCCAATATCTTGCATTTTGAAATTCAAATATATTGATAGTAGAATCGAACACAGCGCAATTCGAAATTGAAAGATATGAAAAAAAATGTCAGTTTTTTAAATTATACAATTTTGGACTGCTGCAATCTTGGCATTTGGAATTCATGTCTTCATTTTGTATTTCGAAATTCAGAATTTGTAATTGCATATATCCTAGGATACAAATCAAACGAAAAGCGGATGATTTCTTTGAAGTAAGATGTTTTGGGCTGCCGCCATCTTAAATTTTGAAGTTTTATTTTCTTTTCAACTTCAGAAAAAAATTCCCCATGCTTTAAAACCACCGATAAATAATTTCATGAAAATTACATATTTATTGTGAAACTGGCAGTTTGTGTTCTTTTATGACATATGCATTATGATACATCTAAAATAAATATTTTTCGAAATCGGTTAACGGGTAATGCTCATTTTTGGTCAAATTGTACGTACACAAAATTTCAGATCGATAGGACGTGCTCTTCAGCTGCCACCAGGCGCCTTAATTTTGAAAAAAAATGTATAGGCAAAGTTGACAAAGTTTCGATAAATAAAAATAATGGACATAATTTTGCATTGGTGATAAACCGCTAGCAAATATGATATATGAACAGAAAATAAGATTACAAGGATCAGTGAAGCGATTTACATACGACAATTTCGAAAACCGTGAAGTAATTTCTGACAATAGGCAAAATAACTCACTTCTCATTCTCGGAGTACATCTGTTGTACGAGCTGTTTATCAAAACCAGTGAATTTATTTATTGTGTTAATTGTCCGATATTCTCTGTTTTCGATGAACTGTAATTAAAATTTCCGCACCTCTTCGAATTTCCGTAATAATATTTGAACAATTGCCAAAATCATATGTCATGCAGTACTTGTCCTGTGTGTGTGTTTAAGTAGATCGTTTTGTATCTCTTTGCTCATTTCCGAAGTTCAGAAGAGTCTTTGTATTCCGACAGTTCGCCAGTGCGACACGGATCTATATAATACGACAAATCACGGTCTCAATGTGTTGGACTACAGACAGGGTGGTTCTTGAAATCCGCAACAGGGAACTCAGCTCCTAGTGCAAAAAAATCTTCTTAACAAAAAATGTTAATACCAATGTGCATGTGCGGAATCAACTGGTGATGCTTCTGAAATCAGGGGCGTCTCGGGAATACCTCTACGGGAAGGGGTAAATTTTTAACAACTTCAAAATTGTAAATGGCAACAAGGGTTTGACTTTGCTCCCATTGAAACAAGTGCTAAATTTTGAACAACTTTTAGAGGAATCACTTTTTAATAGCTCATACCAGTACTGTTTGGCAGCCAGAACACATAATTGATAGTCAAAATTAACGTGGTGTACAGGGTTTTCGGGACATTTTGGATGCTGTAACTCAAAGGGAATAGTAAATAAAAGTTCCAAACCAAAGTGAAACACTAAATGGTATATGCGGAATCAAACGGTGAAAATTTCGAAAACAGGGGCGTCGTGGTAATACTGTTATGTGGGGAACAACTTCAAAATTTTTAATAGCAACAGTGGTTGATTTTGCTTTCTTTGAAACAAACATTACATTTTTAACAACTTTCAGAGGAAACATTGTTTAATGTCTCGTAACGTTTAGCAACAACAAGAGTAAATTAGTAGGTCAACAATTAACTTACCAAGAAGCTCTTGTAACTGACGATATTTACAAATGTTTCATCTCAAAAGTTGTTCACAATTCCATGTTTGTTTCAAAGAAAGCAAAATCAATCATTGTTTTATTTAAAATTTTGAAGTTGCCCCCGATGTAACAGCATTCCCGGGACGTCCCTGGTTTCGAAAATTTCACCGTTTGATTCCACATTTAGTTTTTCACTTTAGTTTGGAACCTTTATTTACTATTTCCTTTGCATTACAGCATCCAAAAGAACCGGAAAACCCTGTACACCATGTTAATTTTTTCTTTCAATTATGTGTTCTACCTGCCAAACGGTATGATCTATGGAAAAGTGGTTTCTCTAAATATAGTTCAAAATTTAGCGCTTGTTTCAATTATAGCAAAATCAACCCCTGATGCCATTTACAATTTTGGGAAAACTACACCAATCAAGATGGCTAAGAGAGTTTTAAGGCTCTATGTAGCGACCAAGGATCCTTCCGAAAACTTGCTAAGCATTGCTTGCTACGTTATGAAAGATTATACTCCTGTGTGGTTTTTAAGAACCAACCATTAAGTACCGATGGAACTCGTCATCTCTGGATGCTAATGTTGTTTTCTAGATCTATGGATCACAAATACAAGTATATCATCATCCTAGTTGTCAAACGGGACTATTAGTGTAGCCAGTCAGAAAATATGTTGCTGGCTATGGTTTATGACGAATGCTTAGGGAAATTCGGATACTGAGTACTAAAGGCTAGGATACATCTTTTACTCATAGTTTTGTACGATAATTCGTGGATACGAAATCATGCGGAAATAATCGATTGGCCGGTTTGCGATCTAATGGAGCCACCCCTAACGAACGAAACACTTAAATCTGAAAACGTCGTAGGAGTTGGTCAAAACAGATTCTCTAGCGAACGAAACAGATTTCAGAATTCCCTGTCATACGAAGGCTGTAAAGAGAATTGTGAAGTTAGTTAATAAAGCGGTGTCTGCGATATGTGAAGAAGAGACGACACGCGTTTAGTACTAACCACGTTAAAATCTCGTGCGCAATTGTCAACATTTAAGACACTTAAAAAATATTTCAACAAAGAACGCGGAAAAGTTAAACATCACAACAAAGTTAGTATAACAAATGTTTGGACGTGTAAAGAACATTGTGAGTTTCGTCCCCGGGATAAATTTTCTATATTTAATTTTAGTTAATTTTTGTTTGCTACGGCAATTTGTTGTGAAAGTGTCAACTGGGAAGTAAGAAGTAAAACACTAGCACATATAGTTGGCGCCGCGTCACGGCATTTACTGGTACTAAAGCCATTGGTGCGCGAGGTCGGCAATCAAGACTTTATATGAGCTATGAGGTAGAGGAACATTTTTGAGAAATTAAGTCCATTAGTCAATTTGAATGAAACATTATCTCATGAACGTAAGGTTACTTCATAATCAACGTGCAGTCACTATTTGAAAATTTGCGCTAGTCTTATGGTATCTGACAACGGCAATTCTACATGCTAATTTCGACATCGATAATTGTTACTACTGCTACGGTGAGTTTGAATTTTTTTGAGTTGTACGAAAGTAGCGTCTCGTATCCGGAGTAAGTATTTGAGTATTGGAAGTTTGTATAGGAGTTCTAGCATCGTGTTTCTTTACTGCGAATTATTGTGTGGTTTCTATTTTAGTGACGTGTCATTTTTCTGCGGCGTATTTTTGAATTTGAAAGCTTTTGGCGTGAGTTGTATAATTTGTTACGAGTATATTTTCAGTAAAGTCGGCGTAATTGAATATGTCAATGTAGGGAGTAAATTTCGGATTATCAGTAATTTACTTCAGATAAAGGAATTTTCGTATGTGAATAATTTTGTGACCACGTAGTGGTCGAAGACTTTGAAATACTATTTCTTAATGATAGGAAATCTAGGGATATTCAGATTGTATTCTACGTGTTCTTTGTATATCGGTAGCTCTTTCAGTTCAATCGGAGAACTTGTTCAACCGGCGTGAGCGCGCCAGAACCTTCAACGCGATCATATAACCGCCATGCTATTATTCAGTAATTTTAATAATCATTCTTTTCGTTATTTTTAATGAAAATGTTTGGCAAGCATAATTTGTGACAATTTCTCTTTATTGTAGTATGTAGTAATCATATAAAGACAAGATCGCAATTTTTGGTTTATAAATGCGTATGTGAAACGTTGATTTGTTTTATCACCGGGTCGTTAATGTGTTGACTCACTGTGGGGAACGCTAATAAAGTGCGTTTCACCACCACTCTTTCTGCGTTCTTTTCTCACGACGAGACAGAATTTCCTTTGTCAATACATGGGTCACTCTTTTTTCTACGGAGAAATAGAGTAACAGCATATTGAACAATATCTTAGCAGTCATTTTATGTTGCAGTGTCATTGTATATTTGTATTCTGATAACCCATATAAACCTAAATTGTAAATGTCAATGTTCATTTTAGACATGTGACGATGAATCACTTGATTTTCTACGCATAATTTTGATGTCTTCGTCTTATTTAATTTGATAGAATACAAAACCTAATAGTCGTAGCGTTAAGGTCGATTTTGTTATTTTATCTTATGTTTATACATGTCCATATAACCCATGTGTGCTCTGAATGTAAGAGCCAATGTTCATGCAATTATAAGTTAACCTTTGTATGAATCAACTACCTTATTTGGGTATGTAGCGAACAACAGCTCACGTGACCACATGAGAGTCAGAAAATTCATCACCTTTGTAAGTCGGTCGGTTTTGAAAGTCTGAAGAGTCTACCACGCGAATCAGTTGTTTCCTATGTATGTGCTATTGATTTTGCTAGCTGTTATAGTAGCGAACCAACACTTAATCGACGGATATTTGGCTCTATAAAACCTAAAAAGATTTCCGAGAACAGTAATTATTTTTTGGGAAACGGCAATGAACAGTAAACGTGTGTGTCATTTCGTTGCCACAGGTTAGCATGATTTTTCTTTGGAGGTACAAAGAAAAAGGAACGGTTCGCATTACACAAAAAAACGAAAATTACAATAAATTTGTCTAAGAGTTACTTTCGACGAACAGTCTGTAACTTTGTGGCATTTCATCTTCGTACATTCCTTAAAGACAGAAAGGAAAGCTTCATTCCTAAGTGACATAATGACATGTATGTAGTTGTTCTTTTCATCACAGCAAAAAGTGTAAACAATGGTCTTGTTAAAGTATACCGACCAGGTTTAACCATGTGTGGATTCTAAAAGATATTAGTGAGCGAACAGTGCCAAGTACATTTGAATCTACAAGTGCTTGCTCGAGGACGTCATCTTTCTGCAAAATATCTGGACTAGACTATCTCCCTCTCAGTGCTGAAGTGTTTCTTCATCTCCCCTACCCTCCTCACTTATCATCAACAGCGTTCGAACTTTTGGATTGTCTTCAGATGAACTGTGAGTATTGAGAACTTTTAAAAAGAGCTCTTAGTGTTACAATTTCTGAGATATCTCTAGCCAAATATCTTTATTTTTATTTTATTTCTTCTGGCTTAATACACAAATAATCTCTTCTGTAAAAGTTTTTTAAAAATATTTCTCTTGTTTTCTTTCCATCTTCATTTATATATATTGTGTCACAAAATACAAAAATTTGCTTTTATTTATGTTCAAAAATTTAGACATATTCATCTATTTGTATAAGAATCAAAATAGTGTGACTAGGTATAATTCATTTTTGGAAAAACCTCGTCAACATCATTATTTCTTGTATATTAAAGCATTTTTAGTAACGTGTCAAAGTGATCCTGCACAAAAAGCAATGCATATAAACAATCGAAACCTAGCGACCAATAAGATATTTGTGTATTCGTCTCAACTGCTGATGATCACACATAAAATCGGTGACAATCACGTGGCGGGAAGATAAGAAGCAGCCATTACGTGTACTCGTTGACCACATGGTTTCGGATTGTTCAGTTTCAATTCATTTTGATTAAGTTGCGACTGCATATTCCCAAGAGTGGAATGCTCGCAGGGGCGAACCTAAAGGGTGTGTGTGTGGGGCGGGTGGGGTGGGGGTGCTACAACACCCACTTAAAAGTCACTCGGCAAATTCGGGCTTTTGAAGGATTCCACATTGAAACTTTGGAAAATGGAATGCAAACAAACATTACGTTTTTACGTTTAATCAGAATCAAGTTGGTCCTAATCAAGAATAATGTAAATGATCGTTTCGGTACAGTCGTATAAAAGTGTTATTCGTCAAATTTATTGCCAATTCGGCAAATAAATTGTATTTTATGAACCGTTTCATTTCTTTAATATACACTGCAAAGCAGTCCGGCAAATCCACATGTTTGTCGGGATTTATTAGGACCATTTAAGATTACTTCTATAGTATTGAAACAGAGGAGCATAAAATTAACTAAACCTGTATTCGATAATTATTAAACCCGAATAAGAAAGTTTCGTTTGGATTCGTCAATTGTCTAGAACAACAATAAAAAA
>JAGDQP010047145.1:0-13589 GCA_022664845.1 Lepisma saccharinum
ATAAAATGTGTTCTTCCAAACGAGTTCCACGCCATTTGCATTTTCTAATTATTTCATCCATCAACTTAGCATACGTTGATTTGAGCTGCTCTGAGTAAACATACTCATTAACTATGCCTATTGTCTCTCCGTTAATCAATATTTTCTTCTTTGCAGCATGTTGATTGTACATTACTTTTATTTTACTTAAATTCACTTTAAGACCTATTTTCGAGTTTCGATGGGCGTTCTGACCGGTAGGAACTCTGACCATTTCTGAATTTGCTTGTTTAGCCGTTTCTGTGGGCGATCTGACCGTTTCTGTGGGCGTTCTGACCATTTTCAGAAGTGGGCAATCTGACCAGTGGGCGTTCTGACATAGACCCGTTTAAAACAACATAATCCAATCCATGATTAGTTTTAAAGTAGCTCTTCGTCTTATTACAGTACTTCATTCCTTTTTACCGTGAAGTAATAACGTTTATCAAGCAACATCATGCGAAACATTTAATGTATCATCTTAAAAAATCACTTAACCTAACATTGCATTCTAGTGCATAATCTGCTCATTTACCCATCTGACAAAGTTCGCCAATCGATATTGCGGATATCCGAGAATACCCCAGAATCCCACATAGGTTCCCGCTGAAATTACCATGAGCAATACTTTATTATATTGAGATTTGTAAGTAGTTTTTAGATTCCTTCGCGTTTTGTACCGAAACCCTACAATCTTAGTTTTCATGCGGTCGCAATAATTTTTCATGGGGAATATCTAAAACTACTTGAAATATCGTGTTTCCACTGAAAGAACAAGTTGGGGTCTTTCTTTGTTTTCTGCTTTAAAAAGGTGATGTATATATAGAAATAAGAACAGCATGTGCCCCTTTGTACCCCACGCAGGTTACTTTAGAATTCCATGTGAAAAAAAGCTTAAATCAACACGATGATTCCCATGGTTAGTTCTGGAGTAGCTTATTGTGTTATTACCATACAACATGCTAGACTGCTTTTCAAACAATATTGGTAAGTGGTGAATTTCAAAGATTCCACTGATTTAAATATTATGTAGGTAATAAGGATAACTATGTTTTAATGTAATGCGTTCTACTGGAATAGGTGAGGAAGCTTTTCCTTAATCGAATCTAAGGGACTTAATGAAAAGAATAAGAAAGGACACAAATTAGTGTGGTATTTTTAGCTGTCATGTCTTTCATTATTGACGTTAACACACTTTAAAATATGTAGATTAATGCATTACGTCTTTCGAAAATATTTAAGAGCATTCGAGGCGACAGTTAAAGTTAGTCGACACTCTTCACAGTACTATCTACTGTTCTTTAGTTTGCCATTCTTAAAAGTTATTGTGTTTAGTTCCATTCCAAGTACAGTTTATTTTCTCCTTTATGTCCGATAACTGGAGACTATATTATGCATTTTGCCAGTACACTAATAGTTTCTATTTCTGTTGTATAAACAAATCCAAATATATAATAAAATCTATAAATAATATGGATGCTATCGATTGGTATTCTGCACAGATGCGGTTTTGTGGTCACTCCAACATTTCCGCCAAGATGAATCAATGTAGGTTGGGTATTTGTGTTCATGTGATAGACAGTCTATCCTGAGAATATGACGTATAATTTGAAGTAATTTCCGTATCATTGT
Source organism: Lepisma saccharinum (assembly GCA_022664845.1). NCBI lineage: Eukaryota > Metazoa > Arthropoda > Insecta > Zygentoma > Lepismatidae > Lepisma > Lepisma saccharinum. Next base: position 1,651 of record JAGDQP010047145.1, read on the forward strand.
CATCCTCACTGGTTATTTTCCCCTAAGCCCTATACAAGACACCCAGTAAAGTCACTCATCTACTAAGGATAAATTATTAGCAAATTTTAATGCACGAATTGAGTACATTGTAAAAAAATCGTGAAAGATAGTTTTCTTCATTCTTTGTTGAACGATAGATATTCAGAAACAAATTGAGATTATAGCTACTACCAAGTATTATCTAACTAGTTTCATATTACGGTCATCTTCTGGATAAATATCGTAGTTTTTTTACATTGTGAAGGCGCTTGTTCTTTGTTAGTTGTTATGAGGAATGGTGACTGTACACTTCACCCAGTAAAGCTACATTTTATCTCTCCACGAAAAGATTATCTCTGATCTTCCTTTTTTCATCATCTCATTAATAAGCCATTTTTATTTACGCATTTTCCAGAACGGAATGTGTAGAGTGAATATCTTCAAACATATCTCTGACTGTTAGGAGCTCTAGCATCTTTCTTGGCTAGTAAGTATCCAGATTCATATTCAAATTGCAAATCTTTGGGACTACTTCGAAAAACAGGCCATGCAGAGATATAAACATTCGTGTTAACTTACCAAATTTAATTAATAACTTACAACGGAATGGCTATATATATCAGGGTTAAATATATCCACACAATATTGTCTTATGAGACCCATTTCATCTGATATATCCTACAGTTTAATGTCCACTCGGAACGTTTAAGTGGGAGGACTTTTCTACTGCAGCCCACAAAGTAAGCGTTTAATTTAACATGGATTTCAAAATTTATACGAATATCATGGTTTTATCTGCTTACTTCTAACACATGACTCAATAGCCCCTTAAACACAATACATGGCATAGAAAAAGTAAATAACTGAAGGACGTATTTATTCTAAGAAATAAAGGATGTTTTAGTAGCACTTTCTCATGGAACTTTCCATTATAATAATCCTTATTTCTAAATAGAAAATTGCAGGCATGGTTCTCACTTAATTACCTTCATAGTTCTAAGAAATATTTTGAAACGGTAATGGAGTCATTGTTTTAAACAAACTATGATATTCCTAGAAATATGTGAAATCCCATGTTAAATTTGACGCTTATTTTGCAGGACGCCGTAGCCAACTTCATTTCCCCCTTAACCGGCTTAAGTCATGAGGAATCGACCTGAATGCTGGACGAATTTCGGACTTGTATGTGCAGAGTAAGGCAACGATCAAATATTTACGCAAATATCCTCATATTCTCTATCTAATCAACTGTAAACCTCCCTATCACTATGTAGACAGTACAGGCTTTCCATAATATGTTACTCTATTGTTAAAATTCACACAACGTTGTCATCTCAACATAAAATTACTATTCAAAAGTAACTGTGTCAAATTTTGTTGTATTTAGAATGAATGTAAACGCTCTACTATACCCTATTTCCTGAGTCAAGCAGATTTACAAACTTTACGAGGACCGCATAATAATAGTTTTATGTTTATTTAGATACATTGTAAAACCTCTAACATTGAAGTTGCAAGGTATTTGTGTATATGTGTACATGTTTCTATAATTGGTTTACACGACTGAACACAGTGAATCGCAGTAAATCATACACATATCATATGTGTTTAGTATCTCATCATTCTGCTTTGCTTATTCGGCTGCAATTTGCTTGCTTTAAAATCCGGATACTCTTATATGTCCGCTAATAATTTGGTCAAGAAAGTTGGATGATATAACGTGGTCTATTTATTAACAGAGGAAACAGCTGCAGAAATATAATTATATGAATCTCCAAATGTGATTTGTCCACCATGTTTGCTTTCTCTAATCACCCTTTATGTGTAACATTACATTAATTAGCTTCTGTGATAATTAAACATCAGTATGGTTTTGAATAGCTATGATAATGCAAAAGTAATTTTGAAAGGATAGTCTAAGTCATATAGTTTACATTACTCTATTTTGTTTTAACAACCATAAATCGAGGCATACGTACCTTCCTTCCTATTAACTGGATGTTTCCTTTTCTAATTCACAAAAGAACTTCTCATATTTAGGTGAATATGAAAAGAGCTGGGGCTAACCACTGTGAACTTAACGTATAAAATTATGCTATTTTCAGAATCTCTCTGTCTAATGTGAGTAGTAGAGATTTCTAATTGTTGTGTTTACCTTAACGATGTTCTGTCCCTTTCTGTTAATTGAAAAAAGATGCGAATTTGTTTCTACGTTATATTTCCCCTTTGCGATCTCTTATTAAAAGGCAGAAGTTAGGTGTGAAGTCGAAATGAAACAATTCGAGTATCACATAAGGCTTTAATTCTCTACATATATATAAAAGAGGGTCAGAATGTGATATGAAAGGAGGGTCAGAATGTTACAATTAGCTTTAGCAAATCAACAAGTGAAGAAGACAATCTCGAGCTCAGGGTAACCTTTCTCTATCTAAACAAAGAAAGAAGAAACATATATTATCCCTTTTTAGTGAAATATATTATCTTTATAGTTTTTAACTTTTCCAAAACAATTAGCAAATTATCATATACTTAACCTTCAAGTGTTGAGAGGATTTTTGGGCTTAGTGTAGACTTTATTTGAATGATCGTAGCTTCAGTTGTACTTCACACAGAGCAGTAGGCCTACATAAGGGATAGTATTTCTTTCCAAACATGAAGGAATGAAATGGTGGGCTAGGGCTAAGTTTACATACGACGAGAGAAAGGGGAAAAACCTTCACTATTTGCATGTTCAATAAGGGATAGTTCAGAAAAGAATCCCTCCGTCAAAATGAGACAGATTTCACCGACACATATTCTTAGGCAAACCCTTCATTCAACTTAACACACCACCAACAGACAGGAGAATGTTAAGTTTAGAAGTTGATGTTTGTTTCCTTTTTTTAATCGAGATAGTCGTTTCTAACAAAACTCAATTTTATGCTAAATTTTGGCGTGAAGATTTTGTTATTGGTTAGCTCTCATACTATCAGAACATAAAAGAGAAACTCGAATACTACCCAGTAAGATCTGGCCTGAATTTTGATAGTGAAATTATTATCACCGTAGTTGTGACCGCAGAAGCCTCCGATTATAAATATTTATAATTCGATATCTCGTATTGTACATAACATCAATATAATTTGACATTTTAACAGAGTGTTCATTGAATTATGCAATTAAAGAAAATACTAACACGTTGTACAATAAAGTATTATGGACAATATTAACTCGACGGCTTTCCTCGACTATGCGGGGTCATAGACAGCACTGTCTTGTATCTATGTTTTCAGGCACTGTCTGGTATCCCTATTCAAGGTCACATGGAGCATTTTAGTAGTGAAGACATAGCAGATGTGAGTGTTCGCGGTTACATCGTTCAGGAACGATCGGAGGCATGTGCATGAGTGCACGAACGACCACACACAGTGCAAAAAATGACACAGGAAATGACCGCGTTTTGAGATCGCTTTGTCAAAAATCCACTTTGTAAAGTAACCCTGCTTGATTGGGGGAGGAGAAACATGTGTTTGCTTCGTAATTTGTCAAAAACAGGTCGCGTAGTACACGTATGAAGAGTCATGAGGAAAGATGTGCTTCCGCAGATCAGTCAATTGCAATGTTTACAATAAAATCGATTCGCAAACACGGTTCTGGACTGAATATATCGTCTTCAACAATGCATGTCCATATTTGTAAATGAAAGCATTTAGACCCATGTTTGTGAATAAACTATCTACCAACACATGAAGCAACATTTTGCAGACTATCATAATTTATTGACACATTTTCCAAATGCTATGGTTGGTTGGCTAGTGTTATTTTCAGATGAATGTGCGATATATTGCAGTTCACACAGAAGGAATGTGGTCTTCTAGTCTAAGGAAAGTCATCATTATGTTCAAGAGGTGGAATGAAACCCACCTCATGTTATGAAGTGGGTCTGGATAATATTACGATACTTGTTCGGAACTTATTTTTCGACAAATATGGGATAGTACATTCTGATTTATACATGGTGGAAACGTGGTTAATACCTCAGCTGCTAGAGAAAGGAATCTGGGATCGTGTTTGAGCATACCAAGTACGAGGCTCTAGCCCATTTTCCTCTTCAGATGACTGATTTCCTTGATGGACAATTTCCAGGTGGTCAAATTGGACGTGTTCTCCAATATCTTTATCTCCAACCCCCTTGAAATGGGACCCACGAAGCCCGTACCTTTCAACACCAGTACACTCATTGTGTTGAACAATGAAATCACATGTCTCTTAACGTCGGTACATGACATGTGATTAATTGCGCAAAAATGTGGATGAGGTATTTCGAAAGAACGCCTCAGATGTTTCACTGCACGTCAAGGAGGAAATGCAAACGTACAGATTCACTGGATAAATAGTTATAATATGTAAGTACTTAACTATAGTAAGTACTAAATAAATAATCTAAGTTCCACTGACATTGCTGTCTGTAATACTCAAACCTAGGGTTACAGGGACTTCTCGGACATCTTGTATATAGTTTTGTAATTGAAATTACTATGCTTAGTTGCATTAATTGAGTTCCAGTTTAGGTTATAACTAAGGGTCCCTAATGCTTATTTTTCTTCGCTTAATCGATTTTAAGGTCTTTGGGAACTATGGCGCAGGCCGTATGGATGATAATAGGATGAATTGGTGGAATAAAGATTGTAAGAGGAAACGGGAGCACCCTCAGAAAACCCACGTACACAGTGTTTGTCCACCACAAAGCTCACACGGCATGAACAAGGATCGATCCGACGACCCCTAGCACCAGAGGTGACGAACTGAGTCACCCTGTCCCAATTTTTCGTCGTATATGATACAATAAATTTCCAAAAGTAATGAGGTTAGAATGAAATTCATTTGAACTTAATACCTCTGACTAATGTACTAGTGTAATACATTTAGTATCAAGAAATTGCGTGCTCACTTCCTAACAAAATAAAAACAATGTTCTACACAGTCATTTAATAAATTATCTAAGCAGAGATTGAGAAAACGCAAGAGATTGGAAGTAACTGAACACAGCAGATGGCATATACATTTCTGAACATAATAGTTAACAAAAGAGCTTAATCGCTCCTCTATTTTAACTGTCGATTTTCGCTAGTAAAATTATGAATACAGGCTTTCGGCCTTCATTAATCTTTTCATATGGTTGACCATTTCATACAGTATAAATATAGTTTAAACTATAACTCTTTGATAGTCATGGCGATAGTAAATAAACATTAACAGCAGAGTTATGTAGTTCAACTAAATTAAAGTTATAGATAAATCACTTTAAGAGCTTTAAACTGCATAATTATCGATTTTCATCTTTAAATCAAAGCTATTTATGTGTTTGAATGTAATCTTAGAGATCTGTCTCTGTACCAAAAATTCGTATTATCTTAAACATCTATTCAATTGGTGACTTTCAAGCGATGGGACGTCATCATCATCATTAATATAATAAACAACCTAGTAGCCTTTCTCTACTTCCAATTCACATTATCTGTACATTTAACAGTGTTTGGGCGTGACTTTGAGTCCGTCCCTTCTATTCACTCAAGCTGCATAATACGTAAATGGTTTACGTATGATTGCATTGTTCTTTCGTTGCAGGAAATATAACGACATCATCTACGGATCCATGTTCACATATAGGTTTCACAAGACCTTTATTAGTCAGCAAATGTACTTCCACGTTTGGCATACGTCACAGAAAGAGATGCTTAAATAACCGCGCCTTTCTTTGGAATAAATCCCCTGTTCTCAAAACTAATGTATGTATCATACATAATCTTACCAGACTAATCTTCAGTAGTATTAGTGATGGAGGCTCCAACGTTACCTCCTTGCAGCAATTCGTATTTGGTTCTATGGTGATGTGAAACAAGGATTTTGTTCTATATTGTTTTAGATATTAGTAACTTTTTTTTAAAAAAATATCTGTAGTATGTTACATCATTTCGTATAATTCTGTTATCTCTTCCGATTTTCTCCAGACAATCTTAAGTGTATTTAAGCCACTTCAGTAGGGAAGGCAACAGAATTGTGAGAATATATATTAAGTATTTGTTCAAATATATTATAGGTATGTCGCACGGCGAAACTATGGGTCTCTCTACCGGTAGATCAGATTTCGGTTATAATTGTTTGTGAACTTTTGGTAAGAGATAAAACTTCATTAATTGTGCATTCGGGTTAAGTTGGTTTTCAAATTAGATTAATTTCTTCTCCACCATTCAGTATTATTTGTCATTTTCGTTGTTCTCTTTCATGACGGTCTATCTAACTTATCAGTTGTAGAAGCGCATGCTTCTTATCCCCATGATTTGTCTGAGGGTATGATAATGATGTATTTCTTTGCTCTTAGTTTGTTTATTAAACGTCTAAGTCATTTGGTGAGGTCTGGTTTGGTTATTACTTTATGCAGCTGTAAGAACTCCTGAAGATGACCAGTCTTCTTATCGTATACAATGTATGAATATGTATGTTTTCCTATTACTTCCGTTTGATTTTGGGTGGCCGTTGTGTATTTTGGTTATTTTGTTTTCATCTCACACATAATGCATATCCATTTTTTGCTTAATCTTCTATTTCAGGCTTTTAATAGTAAGTATGAATGCTCTTAGATGTTTTGGTCATGGGTCTAACTTTTTCTGTTTCTTCTTCTTCTACGCAACTTGTAGAAGCTTTTGGTTGAAAATTAGTTTTCAACTATTAGAAAATTCTGACAGAGTTTTCATTTCTCATAATCGTTTGTTGTTCTTGACAAAGTCAGGTGCTTTTATGCTAATGTTTTATTTCCTGTTTTTTTTTTTTTTTTTTTTTTAAGATTTTCAACGTTACGTATGGTTTCCTTCCTGGAACGTCTGGGTGGCGATGTCTGCCAACTATATGGAGTTTGGTTTGCCTTTTGCAAACATAAGTCTTGTTTTCGTTATCTTTCTATCTTACTTGTAGATTATTCTTCAGCAAAATTTCCTTGGTGGCCTCCGAATTAAAGTTTCTCCTCCAGTCCCGAAGGTGGATTTTTAGTCCCAACTGTCTGCAGTGGTTGATGATCTGATCGTTGACTCTCAATTCGACTATCTGCAGAATAGCTGTGATGTGCTCTTATCAATTGTCTAATACTATAATCGACTCAGCCAAATTCATATTAGTCTTATTAATGACCTGTTATATCGTATCTCTTTCTTCATTTCTAACTCGTGGTCTGGATGAGATGTCGCTTGTATACCCGCTTGCCGTGGTGCAGCTTTCCTTCGTCATATCTGAAATATAGTTTGAGCTAGAGTAATCAGCTTTTCCTCTGCTGGCTTATAGGAACCATCTGGATGGGAATAACCTCGCAGTTTCTCTCCTTTCTATTTCGTTGTTGTTCAACCTTCATTTTTCCATGTCGCCCAAGGGGTCGTTCAGCTCCGACAGGTCCGTGGAGATTTTTGATTCAATTAGTTTTATTGGTGGCTTTTAGGTTCCTCTAATGAGACTGATTTACACTTTAAGTGTGTTTACGTTGTATTAAACACACTTACAGGATTTATGTGAACGTTTAGATGTAAGGTTATGCCTTGTATAGCCGATTACAAATATTATGAAACTACTATTTGTAGTAGAGCACGCGACTAAATATTGTGTTGGATTTATGGAACAAAAGACAATGCTTCATCATATCGCGTCATCCTGCACTGCGGACAAGTTCAATACACAAGAAATGTAACACAGACTTTGCTCGCGTAAACGCCTTAAATGTGCATATTTTTCTTTAATAAAACGAGCCATATCCTACAAATAAAACCCCAGTGTCTGCTATCAATATATCCTTAAACGTACTTTTACGCCTTGTACCTAATAAATTTGTTAAAAAGAGGATAATATCGCACGTGTGATTTCTGAAAAAAAAACGAACCTTCCCTAACTGCAATTGGTCAGACAATTTATATTTTACGGTGCAATATGAAATAATTTCTTATTACTTTGTAATTTATCTCAAAATTATCACATTGTAGACTAGCATAAAATAATGTCAATAAAATACTGTAGTAGTGAATATTGAGTAGTCATTTTCAATTTTTAGCACATGATCGGAAGATGTCAGAGTGTAGGCTTGGTATATTAAAAGTATACCGTTTTAAAATAGTAACATTATTTAAGATAATGACAGCATATTTGATACGATATTGAAGGTGGACTTGGCTACAACTTCCAGTTTTTTAAGTGTATTGAGTCGATTTAACTTATAGTTTTCAAGTTACTTTCTGCAGTAGTTGAGTTACAACTCGATATATTTATTCTGAACTTGCAATAAAAGTACCAATATACTATGCATCCTATTTTTTTATTCTTCGTTTGATACACGTTAAGTACTTACTTACATCACTAAAGAATATTGACTGTGGGTAGAAGAAATCTAGAATATACCACAAAATATAATCGAAGGCATCTCATTTAAGAATTTAAGATGTAAACCAGCAAGTCGTGCTTCCAGAAATTAAGAACGGTTTGCAAAATTCAGCGCAAAATTGACAACGGGATGAAACTTGTACATTTTCCAACCATGGGAGATAAATTCGGACAATCAGTGCAAGAAATTACTACTACCCTTCTTGTTACTATGAGGCTTGAACGATCGGTTGTTTTGTGAATACTTTTATGTTCTACTGTATATTTTCAGAATTATTGATCGGTTATCCATTATAAATATTCTTGGAAAGTAACTTGACATTCTTCTCAAGAAGTTTCGCTCGCTTATCTTAATTATTGTTTGCAATTTTTGTTCTAACTAACCACAATTTAACTACCTGGATGTTACTAGCTCTATCTCCAGTAGCACACATGTTGATTAACGTTGATAAAAGCGTTCAAACGGCGGATATTAAACGATTTTATCAAGTTTTAATCAACGTGTTTGCTACTAGGGAGCCAAACATATTCTGGTGAGGTTGACTGAGGTTTATCCATTTTTATTTTTCAAATTACATCATACACACTAAATCAAAACAGCGCAATTGCACTCGATTTGAGCAGAAAAAGGGACTTTTTTAGAGTGAATTTTCATCGGAGAAAAGATGAAAATGTTCCGCTTGAAAAAAATATGGGATTTTGGGTACATTTAAATTTCAACTGGAATGTAAACGTAAATTTAGGTGAATCTCCATCTATTCAAATGAATGATTCATCTTTGAAACACGCAAACAGCGCAATAAAATGTTGAAAATGTGAAAATATGCAAAAGAGATAATTTATACCTAAGTAGGAAAAAAGACAACTAATGTACTTGTGAATAAATAAGAGGGGTAAATCTCAACCAGGTTAAGATTTGTACTCGATCCAACGGCTTAAACTCTCAGCTAGCAGTCCAACAAGAATAATGCACCTTCGAAATTGTTTCTTCAATGTTCAAAAATTTCTTGTACATATCTTAGTTCTGAGGTCTTATGCTATATTTTTCTAACATATAAGTTTAACAGTTTTCTGTTGTCATTTACAGCTAAACGCAATGCAATAAATTTCAAAGTAAAGCTTATTCTTTCGAATAACCTTCGCAGTTACAAATGATGGAGAACAAAGTTGACTAATAGCTATGGCTCACGATGAATTGCAAATAGATCTAAAATGATGACAATTAAACAACCCCATACGAAAAATTCAGTTGCAAAACATGCACATGTTTCACAGGTGCCTGTAAACGGCCTGAAATTGGCCCAGTACATTGCCTGCGATTTGATAATGAACATTGGATGTACAGACAGCAAACACATGCAGAAACAGACACATGCCGTTAGCACATGTACATTGAATGTACAGGCACAAACGTCATGTGGATTTCAGAGATAATGGCAGAGGAATGTAAAACACATGCCGTTAGCACATGCACATTGCATGTACAGGCACTAACGGCATGTACAAAACAGACGCCTGCCAGTAGGAAATGCACATTGCATTACAGGCACGCATTATGAAAAAAACATGCACCTGCCGTTAGCACGTGTACATTGCATGTGCAGGTAGTACAAACATTTGAAATACATATATCTGTAACTAGGACATGTACATTGTATGTATAGGTACACATGATGAAAAAACGTACCTGCAGCTAGCACATGTACAATGCCTGTTAGGGACACATGTATATTACATGTACATGCAATCTAAATATGCAATGTACTGTACATGCCACTACGACATGTACATACAACGTACATGTTTCCCGAACAGGTAATGTACATGTGCATTCTACATTGACTGTACATGCAAGTAAACATGTACGTTAACTGTACGTACGGATGGGCATGGACGTGCTTGCTCATTGCGTGCTTGCTCATTGCGAAACGTGTGCTTCATTGGTGTTTTTACTGCATGCACAACATGTATTAGTCTTGTGTAACAAATTAATGTTGAAAAGCCCATACCTCTGAGTGTTGAAAACATCTATACTAGTCACCAAAAAACAAATTCTGGAACGTTGCTTCAAAGAATTGAAATATGACGCTCTGTGAATAGTTTTTCCGTGACTGTACAGCACTTTCAAGCATGTATAGTCCACTCAACAAGAATTAGTTAATTTAATTAATACATACTAATTCTCTACGGTTGCGAAAGTTGGAGTACGACCCTAGCAGATGAACATAAATTACGTGTATTTGAAAATAAGGTTTTGAGAAAGATATATGGGCCAAAACGGGACGAGATGACTGGAGAGTGGAGGAGACTGCATAATGAAGAACTCCACGGACTGTACGATTCACCAGATGTTGTAAAAATAATGAAATCGAGACGACTAAGGTGGGCAGGGCATGTAGCTCGGATGGGGGAAAAACGAAGATTGTATTCAATCCTAGTTGGAAGGCCCGATGGAAAGAGGCCATTGGGAAGACCGAGACGTCGTTGGGAGGACAATATTAGAAGAGATCTTCGAGAAGTAGGTGTTCGTGATGAAAACTGGCTTGATACTGCCCAGGATAGAATCCAATGGCGAACGTTTGTTACTGCGGCGATGAACTTGCGAGTTCCATAAGCCATAGAGTTAGTTAGTTAGTTAGTTTAATTAATACATACTGCATAGTCCGTGAATAATACCAACGAAGTATGTGTTTCGTTAATAAACCATAGAATGGAACTTGCACTTTCCATGTCAGACCTGCAATGAAAATTGAAAGAATCATAATAGGCACAATGAAGCTGCTAATTCACTGTCAGTGATGCAAATTACGATGCGGAGTGAACATTGGTATTTTTTAAAGATCTTAACTACGCTAGTAATGAAATGTATATATACAGTAGTAAAGAACACATTCTATCAAGGATAAACGCGCTGTAATATAATTACGAAAGTACATGATCGAAGAACTCCACTCTGCACAACAAACATCACGGGCAATGAAAATGAAATCTAAACAAGAAAATGCAATAAATTTTAACAGACTGCAAAGAATTTGAAAAAGTGTACTGTTATTTTTTTTTTTTTTGTTTACAAGAAAAGCCAAAGTATTTGGCTATAGCAAGAAAAGAATACACAAATCTAGTTTCCATAAAACTTAGTATAAGTAAAAAGAAAAATTTTACAAATTTGATACTAATTAACAAAAATTAATAAAGTCATAACAAAATTTGTACCTCGATACAGTAATTATCTCTGTAACGTACGTTGACATATTTCTTGCATGTTGAACAACTATCTATAGCACTTGTGTAACATGTATATATTGCAAATGAAGTTGCTAACACGAAATAACACCGCATTTATCTTCTTATAGTATTTGCTTTAGAAACAAAAAAAGAATGCTTTGGTATAAACTCGGGGGGGGGACCAGATGAAATCTTCAGCACTTGTACACTGGCATGTATAGAGTACGAAAATACGTGATAAACCTACCAAAAATATAGCTATCGAAGATGGCCATATGAAATGGAGGCTATCGTCAATTTACAAAGTTACATATATCAGC
>JAGDQP010047146.1:0-15110 GCA_022664845.1 Lepisma saccharinum
AACGTTTTCCTGTACCACGAATAAATAACATGCTTCGACTAATAAAAGGAAAGAAGAATAAAAAATGTCTGCGCAGTACTTAAAAATAGATTGTTACGTAAAGAAGTAGGTCAAAAAACCTAAAAATGTATAATATTTCTTTGTGGAGCAGTCCCAAGCTGAGAAATGAATATTTACTAAAGGGAAGTTCCCTTGTGAGTAACTTAACGCAAAACTTCCAAAATGTAAAATATTAACGGAACTTGCTATAAATTGTATAGTTATAATATGCACCTCTGGCATGCACCTCACAGAAATATATTTCTTCCCTGAATATACTCTTCCACTTCACAACTGGTATATACAAAATATACTAATTCTCTTTTCTCTGCTACTTAACCCGATTCACACAGTCATAAGGAACACCGCAAACACAAATATGTAAGTAATATTTCCTTTACTTTCCAGATAATCGTTATTCTGGCTTATTTTTCTTTTTTTTTTTCTTGTTGGATAAATACAATCCACTATATTCACAATTTTTCTCACGTCGAAACGGTGATTATGTTTATAAGTTCTATTGCATTATGATCTTCAACTTGCATAGGATAATCGACACCAGGTAAGTATGAATCCACGATAGTTATCTACCGATAATGTTTAGGTACGATGAGTATGCGTTCCTTCTATATAACAACTTGAACATATAGTAACCGTCGAGGATAATAGCTACATATATTTTCCTATTGGGCAGTTTATGTGAATAAAGTATCTCGTTAGAGACATGAATACTATGTTCCAACAACCGATTATCGCTTTCACTGATACTCTACCGGTAACGTTCCAGTTAATTTGTGCCATACAACAATTCGTTTATACTTATGTATAGCTTGACTCCACGTTATTCTAAATGACTCACAATTATGGGCTTTATAATGCGTACTTTTTACTTTCAAGACAAAAGTTCCGATCGCTACAGATTATTCTTTGAAGAATAAAAATAGTAAAATAAATTGTAGGTGGCAATACATTAATCAATCCACACGTTCGTTTCTCTTTCTTCCTCCGAGAAGCTACTTTCGCCTCAGCTGTTGTTGCAAGGTCAATATACATGAGCGAATAAAACGAAGAACGTTATTTTTTCCTCCGGCAACAATCACGTTACGTCATGTGCATTGTCTTATTCGTAACGATGTAGACCATCCCCGCCATCTTGGTACGCACTTCCCATTGATTTACATGGGAATTGTTTTACTCGTCTTATATCTCTCAGGAGCGTAATTTTTAACTTATTTTCGCCTAGTTCTCGTCATGTTATCTTGGCCTCGTTCTATTTTGTAGAAATGCAATATTTTACACACGAACAGTGTTTCCCTTTGACATATCGTGATTTATATAGCAAACTATTAGTAATACATTATACTTATATATTTGAAGAAATTTCACAAACCAAAACTATATAAGAGTCAAAATAACAACCAAGACAAATTCGTGAAAGCGGAACTTGAATATTCTATTTCTGACAGGCATAAAATGAGTAAAACAATTCCTATGTAAATCAATGGAAAGTGCGTACCAAAATAGCGGGGATGGTCTACACCGTTAACACGCAAAGGTTGTCTTTGTCAATAGGAATAAAATGTTAACTCACAGTTCTTTCTTTACATCGGAATAAAATATAATTATGTATCCAAAATGTATGTGAATACTGAAGAACACACTGTAATTAATACTGCGTCTAGTTCGGCGTAAAGATAAAAATAGCACCAGACGTATATCCAGCAGGAAAATTCTTTCGAGAATCCTCAATTCCTTGTCTATAAGAACATTAGTAGCGTACTTACTAATCGTCGTCCACTAATTACTTCAAGGCTCCTCTACACAGTGAATACCTGTCATACATAACGTTGACTTCTAGAAAAGAACCAGTTCCATTTCAGACTGTAGAAAGGTTGCAGCAGACAATGGCTTCTTGGCAGTAAACACAGCGTAACTGCACGTCGGCAAAATACACTTTGACACAAATATATGTAGCACTACCACTCCATAGAATTCCCAATATTTATAACTTCTGCTTCCTGTTTAAATATTGATTCTCCTAGCGATCTCGTCTTCGTTGCTAATATATTACTGGGAACTGTACACAAACGGGTGCGTTCCGTGTCTGTATGCTATACGCCAACTCACTGGCAATGTTTTCTTGACTGGCAATGTTTTCAACCTCGCGACTGATTTTGGTTTAAGTCAAAGAACATATCAAGGACTTTTTTTAAGGTAGACTTGTCGTACGTAATAGAAGGAACAGACAAAAATAAGGAAGAATATTATTGAAATTGTATATTCTCATTTTTTAATTTAAACAAAAACAAATAAGGCATAGAAGTTCCACTGTGAATCAGCGTGAAATTAATGAGAAAGTTTAATAAAATAAGTTGCTTTAATGGTGAACTTATGCTCTGCGATGCTGTATGCTGGAATTTTATTTCTGTGCAAACAGAAAAACCTATGTCATGAAGAATGATGAGAGTTGAACGATTTACCACTTAGCAAATAAAAGTTTGCATATTTACAAAGCTTACTAGATACGGGGGGTCAATTTTCAACTCAGAGATCTACTGAGTTGTTGTGGTTGAAGTATCGCTGAAGTGAGACGAGTTCACACCCGTACATCTATAATCCAGATCACAAGGGCGAGTCCCGAGATACCGGGGATCAATCTGTAAGTTAGAAACTACTAGAGCTTAGAACACGGTTCAGATGTCGTTGGAAAGGTGTAGCGGCAATTTTTACAATAAAAAATGTATCATCCAAATAGGATAGTCGCTGCTAATGCCTGGAGGTAGCATATATGCACAGTTCTCCAACTGGATTCCCCTTACTTATTTCCTACTGGAATTAGTTTTATTGCATCTATAGAAACCAAACATTAATTTGATATAATTACAAACAAAGGAGCTAGCCTGCGTCATAGATAGACTGACCGAAAAAAAAATAAAGTTGGGGTCGCTAAAATGAGATTTGTTTTTTCCATATTTCAACTAAATATCAATGTGCAGTGTTGAGATTGATATGTATCGATACATTTAGCATAATGTCAATAAATATAATTAAAAGAATGTGTTCTCATTGAATTCGTGAACGTTACTCAATCACATTGAACATTTCCTTACATTCCATGTTTCAATATTTTCAACAACTGTCTTATACTGTTGATTAAAACCTATTTTTATGTAATTCCTTCCTTTGAACAACCTGTAACTTTGTATTTCTTGTAAGTACCTCATTATTTTGAAAATATACACTCATAGAGAAAATAAAGCTAGAGAAATGAATTTATAGTGAGTTTGTCCTTACCAACATTAAAGGGATAACCTCTATTCCAGCCCTGGGGACCGAATTTTCTCCTTTCTGCTATAACTGCATGGAAGTAGCAGAGCACAAATAATATCGCCTTGAATTCAGCCTCCTTGCTGCACATTTCTAATGTTTCTTGATTAAAATTGTGCAATGCCGAATGTAAATTTGCGAACATGCCCGTCGGTGGTTCGTTGGTAATCTTTATAGATGATTCAAGAATTCCCTATGGAGAAATAAAGAAGTTTTTATAATTTATTAAAAAAAAGTAATAATTATGTTTCCAGATACTACTATTATATAAAGTTTACGTACCTCTTATTTCATGGATAGTTTTCATAAGTGTGCTAGTCAACTAAAACAGAATATAGAGCAGAGTGATATGGTAAAAATTATTACTTCTTTATGAACACATAAAAGAGGAAATAAAAGTGCTTGACGAGTTTCAGAGTCATTCATGAGCTTCATTTCAGTCATTTTTCACGATATAACACTTATGAGATGCATAGGCATTTGCGGCCCATGTTCGTCTCATTTCGCAAGTTCTACTCCGAAAACAAGAATGGAGAAAGTATCGGTTTGGGCCTATATTCTCGAAAACTTCAGTCAGTCAAGTGTTGTTTATCCAGAGTTTATTCAAAGTCAGTGATCGTGACTCCTGAACTATGGGGTGTTGGGTATTAAAGGCTTCTTGTCACAAAGTACTGTTTAGCAATTTTGTGGTGACTCATTCTCTCAACTCGAATAATATTACGAACTATGTTCGAAGCAATTGATTAACCGAAAATGAACAATAGCAAATATCTGCCAGCATACTTTGGTTAATAGTTCATTTTTTCTATCCCCAGTTTTTTTATATAAGTAAATTAGAAATCCTGATCACATGTCTGTACATGATCTGGATGAGTATAATTCAAATGATTATCCCTTTCAAATTTTTCGTACCCCATGTTTCGAAGTTAAATGAGCCATGCTACACCGTTGTATCTCGTTTTCAGGTGCGTATTGAATTCTAGGAACCGCGTGGAGATATTTAAAATTAAATGTGGACAGGCGCGGATCCAAGAGGGCTATAAACCCCCCTTGACGTCCAGGTATAATGGATAAAATGGCCTTCAATCCTACTTTACACTGGATAAAGTGACACAACTATGGTTTAGCCCCCCTTGATCAAATCCTGGATCCGCGCCTGAATGCGGATATCTACAAACACTACTATTATTGGTGTAATCTTTTTGCATCAGCAAACTTGAAATGTTGGTTCATCAATGTACATACGGTACATAAATAAATGTGGTATAACAGTTAAATTTACACACCTGTGGGATTATATGACCCTCTGGGGATGGAGCTGGTTCAGCACTAATGTAAACTCGGAAATCTTGGTGAGATCCTGTACTATGCTGCTCTAACTTCTTTTCCAAAGATGACAACCATTTTTGAACTAAGTGAACATTCTGAAAATAAATATACATTTTAGTAAACTTCCCCGCAGAGAAATGTTAAAATTCTACATAGGAAGTTAGCCACGGTTGGCATTATGTTCTAACTTGTAATGACCTTCTTAAATGTTAATCATCATTGAAAGACTACACTTGCGTTGTGAAAATAACTGCCTAGAAACCACTGAAAAATTAATTGCGAACGCGATACATTTTCTGTGAGGAATTTAAATTATTTCGTTTACAATTAATATGTGAAGGTATTTATTTACATTACTTAAGTTCTTAAAACCAAAAATTATTTCATACACTTTCTATTGATAAAATGAGAGTTCAAATCGCCAATACTGAGAACACCTAGTAATTGGCAGGCGAAATAGGCATCTTAATAGCTAAACATTTTTAATAATTGTATTGCTTATTTATTAGGTAAGATGTTAAGCATAAAACATTGATCTTACCAGAGAAGCGAAGTATACAAGCCTAACTGCTATTTTTCGTATTAAAATATTATTTATGTTTTACGCTTAAATTTTGTATAACTGATAATAATCGTACAAAATATAAAAAAAATGACTTCTCCACGAATGTTTTTAAACATGTCTTTAGTTTTACTTTACTCTTCATTGTGCTTATAAATGTTTATTGCCATCTTTCCTTGCCTATATCTCAGCAATGTTGTAACTAGAGTCAAACGTAATGATATTACGCAATTTGCATGTCAATGAAGAAAAACTGCAAGGTGTGAGTACTTTTATCTGTGTCACACAAGAAAGATATGTGTATATTGGAAAGCGAATCAACTTCCATTTACAACTAATTTCATTTGATTGAAATTTAGCTTTCAAAAGGCACTAACACATTGCTCTATCAGGTGCACAAAATCTGAATCCATTGGAAATAATACGTCTGTATATTTTCTCTAACGCTTGGTATATTTTTCTCCAAAAATTTCGTTTGATGTAGTAAGAACTTATATAGAAAAACAATATATGTTTATTTCAAATAAGGACAAGAAACCGCTGAGTAACAGCACATTTGCGTCAGATTATGTATTTGCTCTGAAGTCAATGGTGAAATCCGTTTTTCTCCAAGTGCTTTGTTAGAGTAAGCTGACTTTACCCAGTAGAATACGAACTAATCTTTGAACCTTCCCATGAAATTAATATAGCAATATAACAAGCATCTTTGTCATATTATGTACGCCTAATTAGATCATCTCATAGCCTTGACAGTTAATTGTTTTTAGTATTTACTTAAAACCATAAGATATCCTGTTGCCATAAGATGATGTGTCAGTTTAAGTTAATAGTACTTTCAGAGCCAAACACTCCCTAGGATCAAGATTTGGAGACCAGACATAATCGACGGTCTTTCCCGTGATCAAATATGACAGTCACGCAATCTTTAGTGGAGCTTCCTATATTAAATGCATGGAGAGGTAGACTTTCAGATGCGTATAACCGGACGAGGAAGTGGAAGATCTGTACGAAGGGAAACATACAGATTTTGGATAATAGTAAATGGCATTATAAAATAGAACTGGGACACTTCAATGGAAAAGTAGAAACTAAGTGGAGCAGTGACACGAAAGTGAGTATATATCAACTTTGTAAAGAAACAAGAGTGAACAGAGTGAAATTTGAAGAAGCCAAGAAACTATTCACTTCGAATACAGTTTTAAAGAAGTCTCAGAGGAAGTGCACATGGAAAAAACTCTGTATAGACTGTTGAGTAATAACTAAATTATTCAAATTGTGTCTTTTCCGAATGGTTTCAAAATCCCGGTTGATCAAAAGATGGTGAGATATAAGTTGCAACTAAATACAAGACTAGAGAAGAAGAAGTTTATCAGAAAGAAATCGCTAGTTTTAGATTTAGGAATTCTAGCGTAAAACACTAATTGGAGAGTTGCAGAACTAAGCAACAGACTCAATGCTTTGGAAGAGGTAAAAATGTCAAGCAAATATCAATTGCTGAAATTAAGTGCTGACTGTCATAATAAGAGGAAATAGCATGCATCAGAAAGGAAAAAGAGAGCAAAATTTCAGAAGATATTAAGCTTTAGAAGAAAAACAGAAGAAAGAGAGAGAAGGAGAAAATAGCTTCTAAAGGATGAATAAAACATCAAAGAAGAAAGTAAGAGAAAATGTACGAAAAGAGAACAAGAATTATTTTAGGAAAACAATCGGGAAAAATAAGAGTTTGAAAAAAAACAGCTGCTCACGATAAGGAAAAACTAAAAAAATGACAGTTAAAAGAAGGGAACCATAACTTGAAATCAGGAGCAAATTACAATAATATTTTAAAAGAACTAGCAAAGGGAAAGAAAGAAGGTGTAAAAATTCCAGACCTAATTACAGACGTGGATAAAGTACTTAAGGGATTAAGAATCGAATATGTGCAGAAGAATGTGAACTCCCACCACAAAAAGAAGAGATAAATATGATTTTTTTTGTTATTCTTCTTGTTCTCTGAAGTTAAAACAATGAATTTTGTTATTCTGTTCAACAAGAAAGAAGGTAAAGAAGAAGTCCAAAACTACAGACCCATTAGTTTTTTTGTCTGTCCTCTACAAAATGTTTACCAAAGTTATTACGTACTGAACGAAACTTCAATTTTAACCAATGAAAGGAACAACTTGATTTTTGCAGTGTATTTAATACAGTGGACCAGATATAAATTTTGAATGATATTAAGGAAAGGAGTAATGAATATAAAACAACATTGTTTTTAGTACTCATAGATCTTGAAAAAACATTCGATTCGATCTCTTTGGGAGCAGAATTTAAACGAGATGAACTTCAAAACACGAAGGTTCATACATTAAAATACTAAAAACGTGCACATGGCTGACACACGTGTCATTAAACTACACTGAGAGTGTGAACATTTTGTTGCTGTGAAAGAGATTAGACACGGAGACTAAAAGTTTTTTCGACAGTTCTAGATGAATTGTTGAAAAAAAAACTGGGAATCAGAATAAATGGAGATTCTTTTAACCACATTCGATTTGCTTATGACATCGTCCTCTTTGCTTGAAGTGCAGAAGTATGAACCAGAATGGAAGAATTGAGCAATGAGAGTTTGAAAACAGAACTTCAAGTGAATCTAAGCAAAACAAAAGTAGGGAAGACCGAGGTAATTAAATGCATGGTGTAATAAGATCATCCTCTCTCTATATTTTTTTTGAGACATGTGATTTAAAAAATCTGACTGGATTTGTAACAGTATTATCTCCTTAATACCATGATTGTTTTCATAATTATAGTAAAACAAAGGGGAGAAGAAATTACAGAAACATGATTTTGTCCAATTAATTCAATAATGTTTTATTCACTCCACACACAAATGAGGTTTTGACATCGTTGCAACCAGTGGTAATGAACGGAGCATTGTAGTGTAATGAGGGATAGATAGCAGTAGACTGAACTTAAATTTTCTAAAGTTTTATTTAAGTGCATCTTATTATCCCGTGTTGTCGGCAGTTTTCACTTTGTTAACTCAAGGTATCTCCTTTTTCTTGAAATCCTACAAACATTTTGAATCTTCGAGTTGTGTAACATAAAACGCTCTTTAACAAGAAACTGATTTTATTTCAAAGAAGTTAAATCACAAGTTTCTTCAGAACCCAGAAAATAAGTGAACCCAGAAACAAAAGCGTAGAACATTTCAAACAGCTATATCTTTTGAACAGTTACCGATATCTACTTGGAAATAGGTACAATGGTAATGATACATCTAATTACTCCGTGTTTACAAAGATCACTGAGGATGACGAGTTCTATGAAGTACGTTCTTGAAGGATAATAACTCCAATTTGGGTTATTGGATGCAAAGAAGTTTTTCCATTTCGAAAGTTGATTGCTCTAAAATAAAACATAGATTTATAATAAAAGTGCGCAACAAAAAGTATTAACAATTGTGTTTTCAATGGGTATTTCATTTTCCCACGATATGATGAGTGAACGGAAGTAAGAAATGTTACATTTTATTACTCTATTTACTCTTCTAATTAGATTGTTTTTTCTACAACATGTTAAAAAGAAAGTAATAAAGCTTCTCGGAGATAAATTGGCGTAATTGTTGAGTACATTTATCTAAAGCAGATCAAAACAGTGAGTTTCAAGATGAAATAAATAGAAGATGTAAAATGGCTTGGAGCTCATTAAAAGACTGAACATTATTTAGGAAGAAACGAGTTAACAATATCTCTTGCGTAAAATATATAATTAGTGTATTTTACCTGTTGTTTCTATGGGAGTAAATATGCAAACGGCTCAAAGATTAAGTTTACCCAAAGCGCAATGGAGAGAGGCATCCTAGGAATAACTAGCATTGCCAGAAAGATAAGAGAATGTATTTGATCTCAAACAAAGGTAGATCTGATCAAGATTTCCAAGAACTTCAAGTGGAGATGGGTGGTCACATAGCTAGACGAGCAGATAGAGAATAGACAACAAGCGTTCTACATTTGATTCCCAGAGAAAAGAAACTACCTACAAGACGATAAAATTGAAGACCAATAAAGGAAATCAAACCTTTTTGAAGCAGCTGATCGAGATTTGTAAGAAAACATGAAGAACCGGATGCGATATTTTTAATTGAAACAGAACAGCTGCTGTACATGTAACCTTTTTATATTCTTTATTTAATCTACACCTTCTCTGTCACCCATAAACATCTGCATCATATGCCCTAATTTTCTACAATATACGTGCAGTAAAAATGTGATGTTTTGTCACGTACTAGGTTTTGAATATGCCGATTCATATATTGAAGAAGTTCATTTCAAAAAATGGAAAAATAATCAACTTTTTAAGATTTATAAATCAGCTCTCTTGCAAAATTATTTAATTTTAAATTAAACAACACTTAGGTGGCATCGAAGTTTACGTTATGTTTTGTTAAAAAAATTCACATGTGGTTTCCCAAATGTTGTTTTCGAGCAATTCCTCGTGCTCTTGCTCAAGGGCCCACGCCAACGAATATTAAATAAATAAGTATTTCGAAAGCACGAATAGAGGAAGGAAGTATGAAAATACTGTAAGAAGAAGAATATAGCTAAAATTTGAAATTGTTATATGTTTATTTGTTTTGGGTTCACAAATATTGATCGATGTTCTGGAAATTTGTTACGTGATTTTCAAATGTCCGGAAATGAATATAGACATGATTAATTTGCATAAACCATAGTCTCCTTTCATATAAGATTTACTTAGAAAACACAATTTACAACTCTGCCATGTTTATTAATTTTACACAAATCGTTTTAGTTATAAATAAATTAAAAGTTAAATTCAATTATTAGATTTCTTGTATAATTATTTACATTCATTCATTTTCATATTAAAATATCTAAGTAATTAATTACTGACCATCAACTATTATTAGATCAATGTTACCTTTTTCAATTTAGTAAAATTTGAACATTTACATATACACCTCTGTTCATATGTACGACTTGGCAACACTAAAACAGTTGAAGATAAATATTCGCTTTTATATAAGCATTCAAAATATTAAGTGCAGTCTTCCTTTAACAGCACTTTCTTATCTTTTCTACCAGTTTCTTTTTTTATTCTTACTTTCCATATACATGTTTCTTTAATATTCGTTGAAGTGGGCCCCTTAGGAAAAGCACGACGCAGTGCTAATATATATATTGGTAACTGTATATTTGATTTTCAACAAACTACAATGGAGACTTCATTGTCATGTAAGAATGGTTCATTTCAAATACGCTCATCCGTTTCTTACAATAAAATCACTTAAAATATTAAATTTTAGTTGCTACAATATTATTCTGGGAGTGTAATACTAAAGTTTTGGAAACTTCAGATTTCTAACTACATTTTGATATACAAGGAAATTTAATAGAGACATACGTATTTGCAGTAAATCTAATTTGAGTTTATTTGTTGTGGGGCAAACTTTAAGTAACTATAGGTGCATATCCTTTTATGCTTCCAAGCAAATTTTCTAGGCTATTTTTAGAGTGTAGAGTTAAATTGGTCTTGGATAAATGTTCTCCTATAAGCCGCCAGATTAGTGTTTTTTTAAGGGGAGGAACCGTCTCTATTACTCTTATCCACAAAGGTACTACATACTATTATTTAAAATTTCGGATGTGTAACCACGTATGCTTGCAGCCACGTATAGCTGAAATCGGCATTCTCTTTTGTGCATTTGTTTTATGCATACACACATATAAACATAAAATTCTGAAGATGGTATATTTTCTTACATTTTATCTATTCTTCCCCCTCATTATGTTTTGAGACATCTGAAGCAATAAGGCTGCAAAATCTACCTCACTTCAAAGTATAAAATGACCATTATAAAGCAAATTAATTAAGTATTCTTTATCACAGGTAAGTCGGAAATGCGTATTTGTACTAGTACGTTTAATTGCAGAAAATGTTGACAAACGCTGTGATATTATTCTATTTTGATTAGTTATATTTTAAATTTATAGAAATTCTCACTTTCTATGGAAGAAAGCTGGATACTGTTACTCCGATAATGTACGATGTCTAGTGGAAGTGTTGTAAACTGCTTTGCCAATGTCAATAGAAGTCATGAAGGAGTTGTGAATAAAATGTTTTGTCTTGTTTGCTGATTTGACGCTCATTTTTCAAGAAAAATCAAATATTTGAAAGTATGTAGTGTGAACTTGTTTATTTATTTTGTACCACTTGTTTCGTTATGAATTTTCAAGACTGATTCTCCCAGTCAGTTCAGGACCTTTTTGGTTAAAAGTAAAGTGGTGAGTAGTGGATAAAGTGGAGTATCAGAAGGGAGGGCAAGTGAAACAGTATTCCACTTTACCCACTGCTATGTGTCGTCGTGGCTCAGGTGGTACAGCGTCTAATTACTAATCTTGCGGCCCGGTTTCAAATCCTGGCCAGGACGCTAGAGACTTTCCCCGGTCAAGCGCTCTGAGGTGCATTCAGCCTCTTATCAAATTGAGTAACAGAGCATCCTTGGCACCTTAGTAAGGTAAAGATGGTCGAACGTGGAACTGACTACCTCACTTTGTACCATAAATCGAAAATATGTGGAATCGATTAGGGGATAGTTTTATCCACTGCTACTCTTGACAGAGGAAAAATTAAACTATGCTTTCATTAAAAATTTATATTAACCCTTTCATGGAATTACTGCATTTATGCATGCCCCATGATCAACTCTAAATCAAAATTACAATACTTCTTATGAAGACGAAGCAGCTCAAGTGTATTTATTACTCTAGAAAATGTTCCTATGCTGGATCAGGTTAAGAGTGTGTTCAGTGTTCTTTCTGTAACGAGTAGTGTGATGCCGAACTGCACTGCAAAAGACGAAGTTGACTTCATTGCGATTATTGTTCCAAAAATGGTATACTAAATTGAGACATCTTCATATTTTCCTATTATTAAATAAATATACATGGTATATGAAGTCTTTCGGTCATGCTGTCGGTTAGTGGAAGAAATGTGTGATACTTGTAGTTAGATAGAATTGAACTTCCTGTTTAATTTATTTTATTCTTTGTAATTGATTGAGTTCTTATTACTGCACTAAACGATCTGGTGAGCTACTAAGAAGGGACATACTGTGAATATGCGCACAGAAAATAGCGCTTGGGCCTCTCAGTCACTTCGTTGTAATTTACTCTTTGTGAATTTCAAATTTGGTTTACTCATTTACAGTAATTAACTACAAGTATCTTTTGTCGAAATGTATTATTTTTATTAGATCTAGAGTTGCAATTAAAAGATCATCTTTTTGGATGTAGAGAGCAATGGGAATACAATTCCACATTTCTTTCTAAACTCGTAGACTTCACAAATAGTAATTTTCGAAAATGTTTGTGTAACTCACAAAATATACATTGTGAAACATGTCATATATTTTTCTTTAAAAAATGTATTTTACACCACATTTGAGGATAGAAAGAATTACTGTACTTGAAGGAAGTTCGTGTCAGGAAGTAACAATGAAAATATTATCCCACTATATCCTAATTTCCTTTACTCTTTTATCAAACTTTTGTTATGTGTGAATTTTTGCTTGACTTAGCAAAAGAAAATAAAGATGTTACATAGGCTATTCGGTTACAATATTACAAAACAGAGTTTGAGAATTCTAGATTCGTGTTGTAAAAGTAAAGGCAATATACAATAAAAGTCAATATTGTTACTTCCAAATGCTATAATTATTTCTTTCAAAAAAAATGAATGTTATTGTTATTATACTTAAAATGTTAAACTGACAGCCTGAGTGTAAGAAACCACATTATTACAAAGGAATAAAAAAAAAGTAAAATTGATATTCATACCTGCAAAATAACCCAATGTCCAACTTCTGCTGCTAGATCCAGAGCATTTTCGGCAACAATTTCTTGTCCTTGTCCTAATGACACATTGTGGAAATTACCTTTGTTGAAAGTAAAACCAATCTTTTTCCCCCACGCTTCTACATCCTGTGAATTACAAAATAAATTAATGAAAGATTCGTATTGCCCTTCCAAAACGTAAATGTTACTTAATAGTTTAATGGGTGCTCATGAAGCGTGAAGGGATAGAGATTATCCATTGTGAATGGACATTTCTCATATCAAATAATCTTTCATCCCCCATTTTTGACACTTATTGAGTTCCTGATTCAGTTGTAATGCCCATATAAGCTTGAATCCAGTATGTTCGAAGAAATCAGATACGTCAAGGTATTCGAAGACATGAAAGGTGTTCTGGAATAAATTAAGGACAATGGCCTCTTTTGGAACACTTGGCCAGCCTTTCTTCTCTTCATCTGTAGAAAAGCTAATCACAATCACTGCTCATGCGTACGTCCAAACGATCCCTGGCTACTAGGAACACTTCTATGATCCCCAAGCTACATTTTTCCATATAGAGTTTCATAATGTAGCAGTTAATCAAGGTTCAATAGGTGCTTGTTGTTGTGTGGCTTCTCAGTTGCAGATTTGTTTGGAATATTTTCTCTTCTCGTAAAGCTGAGCCATAATGCCCGAACTGTCTTCGCTAATACTGCAGCGCGAGTTGCAACTATCCATATAAATAGTACATTTGAAAAACCTCTCTGTAGCGTTTGTGACAGTCGTATTTCTATATACAGCACAAAGAGTGTCTATCCGGATGCCTGTTTATTTAGGCGTCCCTCAACCCATATGCTACATGCCATCGTGTGACGTTTGTAGATTAGAAGGATACCAGTAAACACGCAGTGGTGTATTTCAGGACAGGTGACGCTAGGAGATTTTAGTAAGTTTACTATCTATATCATAGTTTTCTTATCAGAAAATCGTTTTCTTCTTTGGTTTCTATCTAAATAAGCTACCCTTTTTTTAAAAAATATTGAGTGCTTTGTCATACGCTAAATCTTGAGATTGTTCTCATGACAGAGCACATACTGTAAATGTATAAACCAATTGGGGCAAAAGCGCTTGCAATGTTAAAATATAGTCATTATTACAATACGATAAGTACATCAACTTTATAAATAGGTATTAAATATACATCACAGAATTTGAAAATACAAGACGATTAATTGAAACTGCACATTGAGTTTGTATTGTTATTCGACATTTTTTCTTTCTTTTCGTCCTTTTTTTACAGTCAATAAATACATCTGAAAATCTATAGAACTTAAGGATAAAATCAACTAGATTTTAATTAGTTTCTTTGTAGGCTATGGTATGTAAATGTATTCGTGTTTGTCTGAAAGTCTGTCCAAAGAAGTCACTAACTAGGATCATAATTTTAACCATCACTAAGCTAATATTGGAAGTAATTTTGAAAGGATATACGAAATGGTTATTATAAACAAAAAAATTGCTGATGAGAATTACCTGCTAAAATACCTGGTAAAAGAAGAACTTCAGTAAAAAAAAGGCTGAGAAAGTCTGGTTTAAAATATACTGCTTGCTTTAACAACCATGAATGTTCAAACATTACCGTAAAAAAAAGTAAGAGTGAATAGAATTTCACACAAATATTAATTGAATTTTGGAAGATACTTCGAAAAGTAAATGTGTAATTCCTTCATTGGCAAATAAATGTGTGTTCTAGTTCATGCATAATTTTTTTATGCTCGGTTCATTAGAGCTTATTATAATTTCCTATTTATTTTACTAAAACGTTTTAAAAGCCTTCAAATCCTTCATTATACAGGATCCTTTTCCTATTATCTGTTATGTCAAGCAATGAGAATTCTACACACAAAGTAATGTACATGTGACACTAGTATTTAAGAAATGCTTCACTGTGTATTCTGTACTTTCTCTCCAACCTGGGAAATATACATAAGTCTAGAACAAATTATGAATCAACT
>JAGDQP010047147.1:0-15110 GCA_022664845.1 Lepisma saccharinum
TTGATGATATAATAAATAATTATTTGAACATAAAAATAAAATAACACATAATTTAGCTTGTATATAATAGCTGCCACACATTTTGTATACGCTGTAGCATGTTCACAAATATAAAGTTACATTTCAGTCCCTGGACTCATGAAATCTTGTAGTTTTCTCAGGCCAACATAGTTAAAGTAATTTATGCTGATTTTCATTGGCATATCCCATTTTGATCACCAAACATGTATAATATTATTCAGCATGAATTGTATATTGCATTGTTGAGTTTAATTCTGTTGGTTCGAAGAACAATAGTATTAAGAAAAATATTTATGTATAGAATTCAGCTGGGCAGGAAAAGCAGTAGAAGGATGCTAAATTGTTAGCGTGACACACTCGTTATCACACACACACACGCAAAATATGTATATATTCAAAGAATGTAATTTAATAAATGAAAATACATTACTGCCTCAATTGCAAACACTAGTTCCAACACTGATTAATATTTTGAACTTAAAAACTGTAGCTTCATAGTTATAATTTATTGAAAAAGTTCAACTTAATTTGATTTAATACTATTGAGTTTTCCAAGGTTGTAGTCAGGCTAGTGAGATATTTTAGCTGTTTTCTGTCCGTTATCTGGTTAATATTGTGATGGATTAAAGTGGTAGCCAGACATATTAAAAATGTTACCGGTAATTCCTCTGTTTTGTTTTAACCAGTCATGGCACAAAATGCAATTCACAAGTGGAAAAAAGAAGAAATCACATTGCTACTTTACGTAACTGTGGATATTCATTTATATCCAGAATCTCGAATTTATCATAGAATTAAAAGTACCTTTGCCTGGTGATAACTCAATAGATTGAGTATTCTTCATGAGAAACGGCTGTTTCCTCATGTTCAACGAACGAGTTCACAATCCACATAATTTACACCCGGGGATTCTCATGTCTCGGATAATACTTTTCTTATAACAACAGCACCATCTTCAAGTGAGCTGGAATAGTATCAGGAACTGAATTTTGTCAATGTAAATCAACTGCTTCCATAATATAAGCTAAATACAACCGTAATAAAATATGTCGTTCAGACATGCCAGCCTGGATACCCATTTCCTATCCTGGAAACAGTGGGATATATCACTTTTCTTATCAATTAGAAACCGCTCAACCTCCTTTGAGTTGGTGGTAATTTGTTGAGATCCCATTTTTATCGCGGGATACGAATTTCAGAATGGGAAAGATTTTGATAATCAGATAATCATCGCACATCACTTCTAACAATCTTGTGAAGAAACTGTTAATAATATAATGAATAATTTTAATTGATATTAAAGAGTGAAAAGTATGTGACTGGACCGGGGATCGAACCCGGGACCTTTGAGTTACCGTCCCAATGCGCTACCCAGTTGACCCACTTCCCAATCACACACCTTCCACTCTAGGTCCCGGGTCCGATGCCCGGTCCAGTCACATACTTTTCACTCTTTAATATCAATTGTATCTGTACCTACAGAGGCTTGATGTACAGAAAAAACGGAAGTTGCCTCCATTTCAACTTTGGAAAATAAAGTTTAGAACAGGACTTGATTAAGCTCAAGTGCCACTATTGTAGAACAGGTTTCACCTGTCAATGTAGCAATGCGTTGACAGTAAATTATTGCCCAACATATCCTAAATTTCAGTGATTTAATCTGAATTTGTGCTATGACAGGCGCCGCAGCAATTTTTTCCATTAGAGATATCTCTCGCTCTCTCTCTCAAACTTCGAAAATTATACTGCAGGAAGTGCGCATAGATAATTCAGACACTCTTAAATATAATCGCCCGTATGTGACTACAGTGCTGCTGTTCTGTAAATTCGTCCAGGTTAAAAAAAAAACCTACTTTTTTCTAACGAGCTAATATTTCTGTATTTTTTGCCATATCCCATGTTCTTCAACTACACCATTTGACAATGAGTGGGATGTCTTAATTTTACATACCGTAAACTGGACTAATACTTCATTACAAACAGCAGTCAAAGAAGGCTTAATAAGTTCTTCACAAATGGAATTTTCTTGATTTTTTAGTTTTCATTTAGCTATCTGTAATAATATTTACTGGCAAACCATCAGAAGTGAAGTGTGAGTTGTTGAAGCTTTCAGAGTATATATTTTTTTTCAATAAAGGATTAACTGCATCTTTTTATGCATAAAGAATTCAATGGGTTTGTGGATTACCTTGGAATGAATTTTTGTTGATATGTCGGTAAAACTTTATAGCTTCATCTCCCAGAAGAGTAACACAAATCACACATTGATGTCGTGGAAATTGTTTACACTCTTCTCAAATGAATAGTTCCATTTTAAAGCTACGCGGCTTGATCACTAACATTTAAGCCTCTAGTTAGGGAACTAAGGGGACCGCTCTTCTGTAAAACTGTCTTGGCAACACATAAAAATCTACTTTTATTGTGTAAATAGGAGATGAAATAATGGGTGAAGTGAATAAAAACTAGTAAATGCTTATACTTGCCTATTTTTAAGTAAATACTTGGCATTAAGAGAGTCATCAGTAGTAATGACTTGTGTTTTGAAAGTAAATGCTTCTGTGGTAAGTGAATGCTCGGAACTTAGAAGAATTTACTTAAATAAAGAGTAAATAAAAATAACTTGCAAGTAAACTCTCAACTGACGCAAGAAGAAGTAAAAGCAAACTTTTATTCACCTCAGGCGACAGAATACTTTACTCGCGAGTAAACGCTTTCGAGTGTTTGTTTCTTTTTATTCACTTCACTAAAATATATCATGACTCCCCTTTCCTTAGCACTTTCTACAAGGCGGTGGCGCTGCTTTGCTACACAAGTGCTATTTCAGCATTCTGGGTTAACGAATACTATTGCTTATAGTTTTCAATACTAACCACCTAATATTTCAATTATAAAATATTTATTCATGAAAAATGCTTGGAAAACTAAAATGACACATTTAAAAAAAAAAAAAAAAACTTCTCGCGACCTGGTTGAACTGATGCCAGGACCTGGCGGTTGAGAAACGCTGGTCTAGAGTCCTCGCACTTCCGACAGAATACTTCTCTATGCTATTAAACATAATACAACAGTAACAATTATTACAGGTAGAAACATGCATGACCCTTATTCTACACATCATAGGGAAAGGTGGCTTTCGTTCTAAGTGGGTAGTGCGTGATCACAATTGTCAGAGTGTACAAATAGTACGTGTATAAATGAAGGTTTGTTCTTAGTCAGTGCATGATGATGATATAGTTATAATAGAAAAAAGTAGAAAGTTCCAAACTTTTGGATTATATTTATTGCACCACGAAACAAAACGTTATTTGACAGAAGTACTCCCGAGTTTATACAATTTTGATATTCAAGGGTATATGAAAAGAAAGGAAGTACTTAATTTGTAATCAATATGTTATCAACAATGGTAAAATAAACTGAACTAATGCAAAGAATATGACGATGACAAGAAAATTGATATTGGAAATTGTTTATTATCCAATGTACCATGAAGATGAGTGCCAGTTCATTATTATAGTTGTCATACACTCTTTTTAAGTTACGATAATCTGGAAGTGTTCCCTCAAGATGTGTATTTTAGGTTGCAATGCAGTAAACTTTAAGTGTATATTAACTATATAGACGACACGGTCACCCTTTAAGCCAGGGGTCTCCAAATTACGGCCCGCGAGCACCACCAATCCGGCCCGCCATAGTTTATTCTGCGTGCAGATAGTGCAACTGGGCGCAAGGCATAACTTAATGCTAGAATGTTGAAACTTGCAACATTTGTTCTTGCAACTTGCAGGGTAGATTAGGTAAGATTAGTTGGGTTACGTTAGGTCTCGGCCCTAGACTTAGTGGAGGAGTCAATGTGGCCCTTAGGTTAAAAAGTTTGGAGATCCCTGCTCTAACTATTATAAATTGTACAGAAGAGACAATATTAATAATTACCTGGGAATGAAATGTTACCATAATACTAGAGAATACCAGGAAAAACAGCCACATAAAAATGTATGACCAACAGAAACTACTTTTAAAAAAATTCTAATTTACATTTATTTTTTTTTTTTTAAATAATAGGTGTAAAATTAAACTTACCTAGCTAAGGTAAGGTCGTGTTTGTGATATTGCATAGCCTTAATGTAATCTCCTAAATAAAAATAAGCATTTCCCAGTTGACTATAGATAGCACTCAAGGTTCTCAGGTCATCTGTACCAGCTTGGATGGCAGCCTCAAAGAAGGCGACTCCTGCTCTGCAGTCACCCGCTTTGCATAATCTTTCACCTTCCAACGCAAGCTCCAGACACGTGCTCCCATCCATCATATTCTGTAAAGGGTTTAACATATAAACAGTGCACGTAATCTACACTACTGCAACGCCCATAGCAACCAATTTCAATTCAACAAACCACGTATATGTGTGAAAGAGAAAAGGTACTGAAACTACAAAGACCTATGAATTAATTTAAAACAAACAAATTATTTATTAACTTTGTTACATCCTTTCGTTAAGTAAGCCAATGCACTGAATTAACGTATTTAAGTTTTAGAACTAAAGGGGTGACGACTATTATTTCTCGTCAGTACTTCAAATTTACAAAACATTAGGGATTACTTTCTTTAACTGGAAACTTTTCAAAGTAAAAGAAACTAATAAATAAAATTAAATTATAAGAGGATTGTTCTGAAATTTCGTAGAGACTGGTAACACGGTGCCATGTTGGATCATAGCTGCAAGTCTTCGGTTGGTGTGAGTGAAGGCAACGCGCAGTTTGTATTTGTGGGTTCATTATCTGAGTTCACGTGTGCTGTGCAAGACAATGACGAATAAGAACGAGACACAGCTAACTGTCAGATGAAATAAGAAATGTATGAACCACTGAAAATGTCTAAAGAAAAGCTACTTAAGTTATACGAGACATTGCTGCCGACCTGGTAGTCGTGCGGTTTGGGGCGCTGAGCCAGTAACTCGAAGGTACCGGGTTCGAATCCAGGCTGGGCATGGATGGATGTTTGCAGATTTTAAAGACTTGACAGCTAATGGACTCGAGAAGGGCCGATGTCATTAGTTACTAAAAATGGCCCAAATACACAAACTTTGTAAATTTACGCGCCATTGCTTATGTTCTAAGGTAAAAGCACATGGAATCAATCTTGCATAAATAGAAGACATGTTTAGATGATTACCTTTACAATTTCATCTTCCTACACCAATAATCTACTTAACTGCTAAATCACGAATTGATAAACGTCTATAGTCTTTCACAATATGTTAAAGTGTCCCTGACGTTGATGAACGCCTGTTTCTCAGCTAACTCAGCACAACGACTGCTGTTTAACGTGCTTGCACCACTAGAATACCGAGGATGTGTCCAAAGCTCCTTTCCCACCCATCTCCTGAACAATCTGAAACACATAGCCTGATACAAAATTCAATCACAATTCTAATCAGACTGAGATACTAAACACACAAATGCGAATTGTGCCTTGTCTTCACTCAAACCATCGAACCACATCTCTGGCTATGTTCCCACACACCAAACAAAGCACTTGTATCAATAGCAATGGAGCAGTGTTGCCAGTCCACAAACTTTTGGCGCAGCACTCGTATGTCACAAAGCTGATTAAATACATTTTAAAATAACTAGAATGGTGTACATTATATTTATAAACTAGAAGCAAAACACAACATAATTTAGAACACGAAAGAATAACACATGGCTTCACACGTCTACTCAATGTAAAACAGAAAAAAAATCAATCTCACATTGGGTTAAAGGTTTACTAAGTGAAGCAACGGTAGCAATCTTACATGTAACCATGGAACGCGAAAACTGTAAACACCACGTGTGGCCATGTTCTGTTTAAAAAAAATGGAAAAGCTTACCTCGGCAAGGTTTTAAAAGGAAGCTACACTACATTTCACCGATCCAATCGAGCTTCCTCGGGTGCACATGAACCGCTGGTCAAATACTTACTTTAAAACTACCTGAAAGAGCCAAAAGACGGTTCAAGGAGAACTGAGCAAGTGATGGAAGTTCAGAAATCATATGGACTATTCTGTATCGCATAATGTTTATGCCAATTTTGGTACAGATAGGTCTAACAGACTGGAAGCGATTTGAACAAATGAATTTTATTTTATTTTATTTTTTAAGTGGTTGGCAAAACTGACCCACTGCAGCAATCAAAACGGTTCGGCGGCTCTGGGTTTGCCTAGCCTAGATCTTTCTAACGACATTTCAACCAGCCCCTGAGATTGTTCCTGAAATTTATATTTCGGACACGGACAGACGAACTGAACGGGATTATAAAGGCCCCTTTTTTATAGATTCTAACAAGGAAATTAAAAAGTAGAAGAGTATGGAAATATATAAGCATATGATGTGAATTAATCAAAGAGTACAATTTTATGAGTTTATTGAATATACCTACTCAACAACAGCATTAAATATTAGAGAATCATTTATTTACTATACTGAAATAAGAAATATTTCAATATATATTGAATTAAAGAACTATGGATTCTCCTTGGTAGTTTAACTTTCTTTTTTTAAAGAAAAGAAAAAAAAAACGATGCAAAGTTGTAGTTTATTAGAAAGAAAAATTAATTAGCAGTTTGCCCGCCATCTTTGTTTACATGTAAAGCCCGCCAACTGGTGAAGTTATGCTCGTCGGTCTACTTCAACTTCCTTTACACGCTTAGATCTCTTTTAATCATCATCTAACTTCTATCTATAGTAATATTGATGTAGTATCAGTTGTACGTGTGTGCATCTGAAAAGCTCGATTGGAACCAGAAAACATAGCTACCATTTAACAATGTGTCCCGTGCAGGTAGGCCTTTTCTATTATTTAAATTTAGAATGTAATCGTGCAACTGGTTTGAGAATTTCTATCTTTCACACAAATATCTGCTTATGTGGGCTAATATACTTCTGAACATTATTATTATTATTAATTTCTATACTTACGTGTACTATTATATATAAATCTAATTAAGAATTTAGTTACGGGATCAGTACAATGAGTTGGGACAACACGATAACACTAATATGGTCAAGCTATACTATAACTTGCCTCCCTTAACCCGAAGGCCATTTCTCCATATCTCCAACTCTTCACCGACGTAAAGTCGCAGAAGAGAAAATTCAAAGTAGAAGTACAGTTTTCACCTTTGCGAGTTCTTTCACGTTGTTTACGTTAACCCCTTTAAAATATCTTACTCACCTGTGATTCCCTAGGTATCTTCTCAGTACTTCCTGTCGACATCGTGTCTCAATATGTAGCACTGCTACTTCCAATAAGGTTACATATTCAACGTAGATACCTAAAAATAAAAAGATAACTTGAGCGTCAGTTACTTATAAATAAATCACAGCCACATTCAATCCACTAGTGGATGAGGCCTCTCCCCGAAGGGAGGAGTTGGTCTACTGCTCATACGCTGACCAGACGGGTTGGGAGAGGAGAGCCGAAGCTCTCACTGTGATCGCTACCTGTTTATTGAGGTAGCTCCCGAATTGGCCTCATGACGCTGGGTGGACGCCGCACAGGCAACACCAACTGGAGTACTGCAACGGTCACCCGTCCAAGCACTGACTAGACCCCGAGCTGCTTGACTTCGGTGATCTTACGGGAACCGGTAGACCAGCTCGGCTAGGGCGTTGCCATATCAGTTACTTATATACATACATATTTATATATACAGGATACGAACCAAAAGCAAAAAACAGTATTTCAAAGTAGGAGGTTTATGATTAAAACTGGAAACTAGTTCTTTTCTCAAAATGAAAATAGGCACAACGATACTCTGGAAAATCTTAAAATATTATGCTCGAGCTTTAGATAAGCACTAAGGAAGATACTCTATTATGAGTTATGAGGTTTAACAATCAAGGTGTTAACTGACGTCGGAAACTGTAATTGCGCCCTTTCAAAAGTTTTCCATTAAGATTATTTCGTACTGAGCATATGTAGAGAATTTCATTTACATCACCCATTACCTGAGCAATATCAGTCACATTATGATAATGAATGTTGAACTAGTTTTATATAAATTTATCTGGCTTGTTGCACGGCTAGCCCTTACTTGAAAATTTAATTACTTACTCTATGGCTTACGGAACTCGCAAGCTCATCGCCGCAGTAACAAACGTTCTCCATAGGATTATATCCTGAGCAAGATCAGGCCAGTCTTCATCATAAACACATACTTCTCGAAGATCCCTTCTAATATTACACTTGCAACGTCATCTCGGTCTCCCCAACGGTCTCTATCCCTCCGGCTTACCAACCACGATGGAATATAACCTTCGGTTTTCCTCCTTCCGAGGTACATGACCCACCTTAGTCGTTGACTTGAAACCAATAATTTACGGTCTATAGTTATATATCTATACTATACTCTTTTTTCCTGAATTGAAACTAAGCAAGGCACGCTTGATATAAGTATGTTTTAACGGTCTTATTTTAGTGAATGTCATCTAAATGACTGGACAGCAAATGTACAAGTAAGTTCTACTGGTGTTATATTTTGAATATTTCTAGTAATACAAACTTGTAAATTAGCTACTAAGCTAAAATTTGTATAAAATAAAGTTCATGTCCTTTATCAAAGTGGTACACGTAGTAACATTTATTTCATTGCCCTGAACACTGGGGAAATTAGTATATAGGCTATATTTGTTTCAATTTTGACTTTGGTGAAAAGGAAATAAAGAAAAATATAAATGTATACGTTATATTCAGGATTAAGAATTGCAGTGTTCAATGCATGAGATACATGAAATTAACCCCTTCTTTTCTTAATTTCATATTCCAACTCCAAGTGAAATTGTCGAACATTTCATTAAAAAAAAAAATACGGTTTCTCTAAATATATCATTGTTGCTACTTGTTACGCTTACAGCATTGTTAGCAATCTCCATAGTAGCATATCACATTGTGTTTCGGAAGCCATTTTCTGCGTTTTTAGTGACGTTTTAATGTTCTGTATGTTTGTAGTGTTTCTACGACGAAATTGTGTATACGGCAGACAAAGAAAACAATAGGGTGATATAAAGTTCAATGTTATTTTATTGTAATTTCTGTAAATCACAAGACCTTTATAGCGTTCCAATGCTATGAAATGTTCTACGAAAGACTGACTTTTGCACAACTGCCTGTGAACAGAAAGTGATTGGCACTTGTCACATGTCCCAAGGCCAAAAGTGTTGTTGAACGATCAGATTTACTGTCTCTCGCTCGTTTATGTATAAATATATTTGATTTACATATTTCTTGGTAAAAGTAGGTTATATTCATAAGTGAATAGTTTTATGAAGACTGCGAGTGGTTCAAAATATTAAGACGACGGCTATGTGGAAAAGTACAGCACATATTTTCTTATTACTTTGTAAAATAAAGGGCGCTTCCATCATAGCAAGATTAAGATAACACGTTATGATAACGACGAATAAATGGGGTGGAATTTAGATACTCCAACGGAACTGAGGTTGAGTGTTCTGTACACTTAACTAACTAACTCTATGGCTTATGGAACTCACAAGTTCATCACCGCAGTAACAAACATTCACCACTGAATTCTATCCTGGGCAATATCAAGACAGTTTTCATCACAAACACCTACTTCTCGAAGATCTCTTCTAATATTGTACTCCCAACGAACTCTCGGTCTTCCCAATGGCCTCTTTCCATCCGGTCTTCCAACCAGGATATAATATAATCTTCGTTTTTCCCCCATCCGAGCTACATGGCCTGCCCACCTTAGTCGTCGCGATTTCATTATTTTCACAACACTTAAAATATAATAATTAGGTTCGTTGCAGTGTTACTTTACGGATACATGTTTCATTTTTCTGCACTTAGTCTGACCTGTCCTATTTTAACGTACACAAGCTCAAGTCACGCACTGTAGTGATAGAACTTTTTATATTTATGTTTATATGTGTTAATTCTATGTACTTCCCTCACCGACCACTCTTCTCTGGGCAGAAAAAATAGCGGTTAGTGCCTGTCTAGGTACCAACGCAGCATTGCCTAATGAAGTTTGAAACATGTGCTTTTTCAGTGCTGTTTCGAATTATCAGTAGTAGGTAAACTGCAGTCAAGTGAAGAATTCGAAAAATTATGTTTCACCGCATCGCACGCACGAAAAGTTGAAACTTCGATAAATGTCTATACTTAACATGAAATACCACTTCCTTGTAATATACTGCACAATGTGGTTATTTTTTTTTATACTAATTAGTAAATATAACCACGAAAGTAAGAAAAGGCATTTATATGAAAATATTGGCATCAGCGTTGAGTTTTTCATCCTGCTACTTCCTTTTGCCATGTCTTTCATCGAGGATCCACAAAAACATGACAACTGATTTGCTGTTAACTTCAGTGATTATAAAACAGTAAGCAACATTTATTAAACTATATTATTTTTTTGACTTCGCGACCACCACGTTGAGAAGCTCTGGTATACGGGATACGACAAAAACTTGTCACTTCTAATCATTCCCTTGACAGTAAAATGAAATCTATCTTTATCTATGTAAAAAGGATATGGACGTTCCGATTTTCATCCATCTATCTTGGGGATTCTTTCAGAATTACATCTCAAATATGGCAATGGAACTATGTTAAATTAGCTACTTTTTTATTTAATGCTAAACGAAAATTTCTACCTAGTAAGCTCACTTAATGGGATTGTTCACTGCCAAATTTTTCCGATAGTGGCAGCACCAGCACTCGCACACTTCGCTTTCCACTTTCCGTTTGTTCTTCCATAACAATAGCATTGCAGGAACGAAGCTTGACGTTTAATCATCACGTTCGAATGGTGAAGGAAAACACCTCAAGAATCTTTCCAGCCAAGAATGGCTTCTGCTTAAGTATAATCTAAAGCAACGATCTCCAACAAAAGATGGCAGCACTACTTCCGTATATGTCTAATGTATTTTCACTGTTACACGAAATTTCCTTGCTGCTCCTACAAATTCAAGCCTACTAAGTTCAAACTTTCAGGGAACAAAGTTTATAACCAATTCAAGAGCATGATCGAAGCCGATTTTTAATTTTCTTTTTTGTTCATTCTTGAAATAGCTTCATTGTTATAGGTTTCGATATTCACAACAACAAAAAAGGTAAAATGAAAATAAAAAATCAGCATTGATCATGCTCTTGAATTGGTTTCTTCCTTTCTTGCCTGAAAGTTTGAACTCCCTAGGCTTGAATTTATAGGAGCACCAAGGAAATTTCGTGCAACGGTAAGAATACATTAGACATATACACAGTGTATTACTTCGGGCAGAACACCAATCTCCATCATAATGGTGCAGTCACCCCTAGATCAGATTTACATCTCTACGGTAAACTTCTAAACAAACTTACGGTTTACAACACAATTATTATATAATTATCATTTTAAAATGTTTCTTTCCGCAAACAAGATCAACCTTGGATTTCAAGAGAGGTATTGTCATATTGACATCGTTATTGAAAATACAAATATGCCCTAATGTATATACGACGGGCTTCGAACCTACCTCTAATTCTCCATTAAAAAAAACAACATATTTACAAGCCCGCAATATTGAAGTGATTAAAACTCTCCAAACTTTTCTCGCGATATTGAAATGGACTACATTCTTGCGTGAAAACCGCAGACAAATTAATGCTGAGTGAGGGAATGCGGGTTGAGTTCTTCAGTTTTTCATACGTACAGCGATAGTCCCTTCCGTCAAATATCTCCGGCAGCTCTGCCATACAGCAACATCGTTACGCCATCCTTTAATGCACAAAACTGTCTAGAACTGAGCGTCAGTAGCAGTGAACTTCTCCCAAGATTAGGTTTAGGTAGATTACATTCCTTCGACTGTGCTTACCATAAAGTGGATTTGTTTTCTAGATTTCAGAGCTACCTTAAGTCTTGGTATAACATCATTAACGGGTATAACCCAAAATAACTTAACTTCACCTAACCTATACGACTTAGGTGGATGGTACACTGCGGAAGTAGTGCTCCAATTGCAATTCTAAAAAGGATCCCTTTACAAAGCTCCAGTCAATAAAATTAGAATATTTCCACTTATTTACAATACTCTTCATCCCCTTCAATTACAGAACCACTTCCAGTAACCAACTCCCAATCCAGGTCTGCTCCAACCTACTGCACGCTTCCGTAATTCGTACTACTTTACAGGATTGTTAAGTTTCCGCTCCAGACTATTATGAAATGTCGCACTGGTAACAGCTTCCTGAAGCAACAAGTCTCGTAACAAAATTAGTCACCTTCCCAAACATAAATGTAGTCACATTGACATGAACACAATAGCTTAACTGGTAATTTCCCAACGGGAAATGCAAAAACATACCGTTTTCAAATTTTCAGCTTCCGTTCCAGCTACAGTCTTAGACACAAAACACATTCGACTTAAATTCATGGATAAAATTCAACTTCTAGTTGGTTGTCGCCCCATATTTATCACCATCAAAACTTCTTTACTAACTATTCCGCTCGTTTTCTCACTTTTGACTGCCCTTTCCAATTAAAACTAATCAGCAGTTGGGCGCTGTCAACACGGGACCATTCGAAATCTTCTTTTTCTTCTTGTTCTATTTTGTTCAGAACAAATGCTAAACTCCTCCGTGCAACATAAACACTTTCTACATCACCACATGAATTTCATTAGCCATTTTGTATCCAAAAAGGTCCAATCAAAACACAAATGTTTGTTTAGTAGTTTCCGCCGCCCCCACAAACGAAACAACACGAAAGTTGTTGAGAACTATAAATAATATATGGAACCTAGTCTTCCTACTTCCGGGAGAAATAGAATATAAGGCAAGGGTACCGATGGTAGGACATACCTCCAGTGGTCAGCCATTTTCACATCAATATTAAAACAAGTCCTTTATCACATAAATTGTGCATACAAAATATAGCCAGTTTTCGGAGAGCTTGGATTTACATTTAATTTTTATCAGCTATCGATAGGACCATAATATACTGAGGGGAAAATAAAAGGTTCAGTTTCGATGACTAATACGACGGAAATGCTATTTGACGGTTAAGAACAGCGATCCAAAATTTAGGGCTGGTTTTCATTCAATCATGCGTTGCGTGCTCTTCTTGCGATTTGGGTTAGTAGCCAATGGAAACACGGGTTTTATTGTGTGTTCTACGTACTACGTAACAAAACACGTGCTTCAATTGGCTACTCACCCGAATCGCAAATAAAGTATGCAACACAAGCTTGATGTAAATCAGGCCTTAGGGTCAATCTCAGGACCTCCAATGTAATGATTTTCAGAGGAGCTACGCAGCGCTCATACACATACGGACTTCTGTTTTAAGCGTTGACTGACATGATCCCATAATTTTATGCCACATATGTACAATTTTCTCTGGCTAGGGGGAGCGGGCGGACGAGAGACATTAATTATCCTTTTGCTATTACAAAATTAAGTAAAAACGCATTTTTTAAATATAATTTTTTGGGTTTTTAATTGCATAGTTCCGCCTATAATATCGTAATGATCTTGTGGTGTAGTACTGTTAGTGAAAGAATCGTATATGCTGTGATAGCACTGTCCATATGACCTAGGATCGATTCTTATTGTGGTTATGTTATGAAATAATAGAGCAACACACTTATTGACGTTTTTACCAACACCAATTTTTATTATAAATGTTCCATTAACTATATAACGTACAACAAATTTACAGATATTAAAAAGTGTCCCGAACACGGACTTTTGTATTGACTTTTACATGTTGTTCACTTCTACTGTAATTATTATCTTCAACTTGGGATTTCGGAGTGGAGAGAGTTTAGGTCACGGATACTAACTCCAGTCCAAGTTGGCAAGGATGATTTATACCGACTCCAGTTCAAGTCAGGGAGGAAGAGGTGACCACTATTTGAAGCGAGTAAGTGATACTTCTAAGGCTCTTGACCGGCGTTTCAGATCCCATTTTGGTAGGCATATTTCCAATGTTTCCAAGCTTCACCGCTTGGTGTTAGTGTCGTCTGCTTCCTGGGTCGCTTACGCAGCATTATGTAATTCTTGCCACTCGTGTTTTTTTTTTTCATTATTGTTATGTTGACACACTAACCCAATGATCCACTTCCCATTACACTCCCCCCCTTAATCCAGGGATTATCTCACTGTTGGGGAGTTAATTCACGGGGGGTTTTACGTATTCACTTTTATATTACATTTTATTACACTAAACTACGCATATGTAAAAAAAATGATATTATTATATAGAAGAGGAATTTTTACACTTGACACTAACTTGCCCAAAGAAGGGCCAGTCGTAACGACATCATTTTCCTCAGTGGGGTTAGACCTTTTCCTCTTACTTTGAAATTGAAACTTTTGCCGTAAATCACTATTATTAAAACATTTACACAAGACCACTAATGGTGGGTGCGATGCACTTGCTGTCG
Source organism: Lepisma saccharinum (assembly GCA_022664845.1). Taxonomy (NCBI): domain Eukaryota; kingdom Metazoa; phylum Arthropoda; class Insecta; order Zygentoma; family Lepismatidae; genus Lepisma; species Lepisma saccharinum. Next base: position 14,455 of record JAGDQP010047147.1, read on the forward strand.
AGAATAGTATCACTATTATTACACTTGGGTGTACTGGTGGTGTTGTCGGGATTGTTGTAGTTGTTGCCGTTGTAGGTAATCTCGAGTTCATCCAGTTCCACTTGCTGTTCCTTGAGTTCTTGATTTGTTGAGGGGATATGTTTTTGCTTGTTGATTCTTCGTAATATATCTACAATTAATAGAAAATTTATGATGATAAAAATGATCATGAGGATACTAATGGTTATTATTGTTATCATCTGCAACACACACAAAAATGAATTATTACGGATTTGATTTACTTTTCACTTGATGATAAAGACAATACACTGTTATAGATAACGCTGTTATTAACACTAAAATAGCTATTACTATTATTGCGGTGGACCAGGTTACTACAGGATGTAAATGAAAGCCCTTGAAATTACTGGGAAGATTGTTCTTCTCATGTTTCAGTAAACTGTCCAGGTTGTCAATCGTTTTCTGCAGAGTTTGAAGTGGTAAGTGAAAGTTTGTTTCATAACTTTGCGGTAATGTGTAATGTTTTACTTCTAACTCTCCTGCGTACCTGGTTACTAATTTTAAGGTTTTCGTTGTTATCGTTTCAAAAGCTTGATATAAGAAAAAATAAGTATATGTTCACACTCTGTCCACAGTGAAAGTGTTTCTAGTTAAGA
>JAGDQP010047149.1:358-15109 GCA_022664845.1 Lepisma saccharinum
ACCAAGGAGTCTGTTTTCGCTTTGGTACACCGTCTTTTTCAGCTGTGTCAGAGGATTATTTGCTTTTACGGTATTTTGAATAAGGCAGGATGACGGGGATATATACCATTTTGTATAATTACAGCAGCACTTGATTTAGACAAACCATTAACACGAATCAGAAACTTTCCTAATACTTTCGAAAGAAATTCTGTTTGTCGCCACTAAGACAAAAGTTATAGGTTTACTACTTGGACACTTAAAGAACATTCTGGTGGCGCACGTAATCATGGAGCGAAATGTATGAAAATTTTGTGTAAATTATGCTCTATTATTGAAGCACTTCACAAAATATTACTCGAAAATCAGGCTGCCATCTAAAGAGGCAGGAAGGAGAATACTTGCATTGCGCCATAATGACCACATGTGGTCTAGGATAGCAAAAGTACTAATTTTTTCGGGGTTTAGCAGCTCAACCTCGTACGAGGTTTGTTCGGACAGGAGACCTTGGAGAACCTTCAAGTTCTAAAGTATTTAGGTGAGCATGTACCAAGTTAATTGAACTGCTAAACCCCGAAGGATATTAGTGATTTTCCTATCCTAGACAAGACGTGGTCATCAAGGCTCAATATAAGTAGTGCCCTTTTTCTTTTACGTCGACATTCACATTGGAACTTACGGAAACAGAAAAGTAGCTTCAGAGGCTAATAGATCAGAGGGTGGTGGGAGACCCATGTGCAAAATGTTTAGCAGAAAGTTTCTCTTTCAATTACTATTAACCTAGTCATATACACTCTGAAATCGTTGTCGTCAACATGTCAAGTGGTTCATTTCTATAATGGCGTCTAAATCCAATATGGTCGTCGTGCCTCCATGCCAATCTGCAGAAATTCTTCTTTTCGTCGCTTTATTTCAATCTTGAAGCAAAGTTGACTCTCCTCATTGTTGTGACACCTTTGCCTAAGAGTTCGAGAGTTTAGTATCTACAAAGTAACTAAAACAATTCTTGCTGTTTTTGACCTCGCTTGGAAGAAGTAATCACTGATATGGAAATAAGTGTCTCAAAGTGCTACAAAAGCGACCTGAGTCTTAGGAATGAGACTATTGATTACGACCAAGACAGACGCTTTGAGCGCTAACAGCAGTAATAGCTCGAATAGTGGCGAAGATAAATGGAGGTGTTGCAACAGCTCGTTCAAAGTTGTGTGCTTTATATTTTCTAGGTGGGCTTGTCCGCAACCGAATCAAGTCGCCCAGTACGTCAAGCCTTTGGGAATAAATGCTGTGAATGAGTGGACAGTCAGGGATTGGTTCCAGAAACTCAGGTCGGAAGATTTGTCCCTATATGATAAAGCCCGCTGTGGGTGACGCGTCCTGAAGGCTGCCATAGGGCAGAACAGCAGCCAAATGTGTGGTGAGCTTACCGAAGGCTTTCCGATTTCTGATGAAACAGTAAGACGTATTCAGCACCGCATAAGGAAGGTGCACAAGTTGAGCAAGGGGTACCTCATACACTGCTGGAAGTCAACAAGGACCAACGAGAGACAACCTGTTAGTTGTTAATTTCTTAGCACCGCAACACACCCATACTTGATCGAGTGTTGTAATATACTCTACTGTATATTTATTTCATGTACAATCGAGTGTTTATGTGTTGTTCAAAACATTTGCTGTTCAAAAGTGTGATTGTAGAGGAAAGAAATAGATTCGTAGAAAATAAAATACTTGGCCAATGAAGAAGTTAATTTCCACTACAAGACATTAAGTCACTTCAGGTCAAAGTAGAAGCTTGTAAGTTGGCTATGCTTTTTTAGTATTAAACATTGTCGGCGCAAAGAATATTAGCACCGCTCTGAAAGACAAGTGTACCGTCCACCACAGAAAGCAAATTACCGCCAATTTCTGAACCAACATAGACATTTTTGATTACAGTTCACTAATTAAAATTAACGTTATGTGTATTTGCATTTATCTCTATAGGGAATAACAAGGTCCATACCGTGTATTTTAAAAGAAGAAATAACTCTTCATTAATTTGTTTTGTTTTTGGTCAGTTCATCTTGGTATAAGAAGTACATTAAATAGTTCAATTATTTACCCCCGCTCTATACTTATAATAAATAAAAGCACTATTTAAGTCCCCTCAATTTGAATTTCAAATAATTTTATAGCTGTTAGATATCTTCGGCCCAGACCTTTAAGCACCTTCCAAACAAATAATTTATTCCAGTGCTCATCTCCAGATTTTGTACTCCCTTCTCTAGGCGGCAGCCTAGTTCATTAATCAGCATTGCATTTTAGTCTATGAGTGCCAGCGTTCGAAGTAGAAGTAGGCTATTAGGTATAAAGTTTGGTATCATTTGACAAGGAATCCATCCTGGATTGTTGACACATTACCGCTATTCAAGCCCACCGCTATCCAAGTTGGGATAAGTAGAGGGTGTTTCAAAGTTACTGAAATTAACATATGATTTGTTTACAACTACATTTTATGGAGTAGCCGTGTTTAGCAGCAAACTAAAGCTCCCACAAAAATTTATATCTCCTTAAAAATAGGTGGAAACATTTTACACAAACTACAACCCTTTCTCACCCCCTTTAAATCGCAGGTTTATGTATAGTAACACAAAAATACCATTGCTCTTTAACTCAAAATAAGCAAGGTAAAGTAAAAGATATCCGAAAACAACCAACACGCATGGACAAGCCGTGCTAGATGTTGGTGAATGCTGACTAGTTATGACTATCGAGTTACATATAAAATATATTTTCTTTGCGAACAATATACATTATACAAACCATCAGTGAGATGAACACCGTTATATAAATTTGTTATAAGATTTATTCATTTTTTTCTCACTTACATTTATATAATGACAATAAAATATTTTCCTATTCGTGGTTTGGTATTGCTCCCGAGTTGTTTGTGTTGTCACCTTTTTAAAAATTCAATTTTTAAATTGCTTCTATATTCTTGGACTTATACGCACCAAACTTTGTAAAATAAAAATAATAGACGCAATAGGAAAATAGGGTATGTCCCCCGTCCGTAAGCATCCGTATGTCAGTGTTGCCAACCGATTTTAGAATTCAACATATGCAAATGTATACCCGTCCACTGATATATACGGAAGTTCACATACATTTATATTTGGTACTGTAGCAGGTCATACAGGCACTCTGAAGACCGTAGCTGTCAGTGTTGTCAGCCAATTTACAATATCTAATATTCAAATTACTCCCATATCCTTTTCCGTCTCTTCGCCAACTTTATAATTTTATTTCTGAGATAAGTCGTAGAGGTACTCTGGGCACCGCAATTGTCATTGTTTCCAAATCATGCTGTTCGGGAGAAAAGAATGCTACCAATTTGGTTTGTCTTGGGTCTCAACACTACGTAAGATACATTGAGAAATTAGACTGTTCTAAATTAAGTGGCAAGACACCATGAAACAACGACGTTGTAGCAGAAGTGGATAATGAAAACCAACGAAACAGTGCTGCAGATGGAAGCTAGTACATCTCTCTAACAGACACACCAGATCCACGCAGTTATGGGTACCGTAGAACCTGGAACTACATAAAGTTGCATGTATTGCAGAACGTGATGAGACGCAAATCCACAGCGTCAACTAAGATACCCAGTAGTGTGCCCGCAATAGACAAAGAGAGCTTCTGCGCCCGTATAGGGAAGTATGGAATAGGAAGAGTGCCACAACAGCAAGATTTACCAGAATTTATGACCTGAAGAGCTTTAGACAAACTTAAAGCAGGACAATCACATCGAGTCATTGCAAAAGCAGTTGGAGTGTCATTCTGTGTCATTTTTCGCCTATACACGGATTCAGCAACCTCGTTATATTCTGTGACGGTTAGGGTAGAGCCATCCGCGATCCATGATAGCAAGGTATTAACTGTAGCTAGTGTTTGCGGCACGTTGTAATATGCGCCAAAGGGCGACAGATCTTCAATGTGCATTGCTCACAGCAATAGGAGGCAGGATGTTCACCCAAAATATCCTGAATCGCCTACATGAAGGCGTTCGCTATGCACGGAGACCGTTAGTGTGTGTCCAATTGAGAGCACAACAACGTAAGTTCCGTAGAAATTGAGATGAGGTACGTAGCGAGTGAACTTCTGCAAAGAGGAGTTAGGTGGGATTCTCCGATGAGTCGCGCTTCAGTCTGGACACAGAAAATGGACGGGCATTGAGTGACCTAAACGTTGAACTAGTAATCAACCTTGTTTGTGCGTGAAAAAATTCAATATAGTGGGGGTAGATATATGGTGTGCGCTGTCATTGACAGAGGGCGACCTGCATGTCAATCGGCATGGTAGTGTGACAACCGCGCGGTATAGAGTTGAGACCCTCAGGCCTCATGTAATCCCTATGGCTACAGATACTGGGCCTTCTTTCACTTTTATGCATGATAATGCCCGTCCATACCGAGCTCAGCCGGTTATTGTCAATTTTCAGGTTGCAGGTATCGAGAGTATAGTTTGGCCCATGTGCTCCCCGGACCTAAATTCTAAAGTACATGTTTAGATGCTGTGTTAGGCCGGAACGTCCGACATCTCCCGACAAAAGTAGAAAATTGCTCGTCTGGATGAGCGGGCCAGGATACTAGGATCGACAACCCAACAGATGTGGAGTGATGTTAGCAGTTCGCAGACACAATACACTTTATTATCGATAAGTTGCTATGCTATATATATCCGTTTGTGTGGTCCCATAAGATCTTGTACTTTTACCTCTCATGTGTCCTTTTTTGCTCTACGTTTGTCTTGAACTCGACTCTATTCATTCTACCACGTAGGTCTGTTGAGTCTGTTACGGGAGAAATACTACCTCCTACAGCACAGGTCGCTGTCATTTTTCCTGTTTCTACCATGTTCGCCTTTTAGTATTACCTGTTTTTAGTGACAAATGTATTTTTTCGTTTTTAGTACAATTTAATAAAAAAAGTAAATTCTTCTGAGGCAGTAATTTAGGCCAGTTTCAAAAGTATTCTTTTCTTTTTAGTATATTTTAATAAAAGCTTGTTCTTTTAATTGTTTTACTACACATTATTTTACATCGATTTCCGGCTTTCAGGCTTGTAATCTTTATTGGATACTATGAATTATTTAATCCATTATTTTTGCATTATTTCCAAATGTGTTAGAACGTCGTTATTGCATGATGTCTTACCACAATTTAGAACAGCCTATTTTTTTCTATGCGCAGTACACCTAGTTTTCTAACATTGCGAACGATAGCCTTGAAATATTAATTTTTATTTAATTAGTTGAGAACATTGGCAAATGCGGCTCCCAGAGTACCTCTGTGGCCTATCCAAGTACTAAATGCAAACGTATGATAACTTCGGTATAAATCAATCGAGTAGTGTAGATTTCTATAAGTAAATATATCTTCATAAGTTAATTTTAAAATAGTTTGGCAAGACTTACATATGAATGTTTACGGGCAGGGACACACTATTTTCCTATCGACTTTTTTTAATTTTAATTATGATGTTTAGGCATCTAAAACTTAGGCTGGGATAGGGATTCAGGAAAGTGTCGGCCAGGGCCTATGTTGAAGGTGCCATCTCGGCATTTGACTGGTATGACTGAGGAAGAACCCTGGAAAAAATTCAGCCAGGATGGTCGGCCGCTGGGATCGAACCTACGACCTCCCAAATGCTACGGAAATGCTCTACCACTGAGCTACGGCGGCTTTCTACTATTTATTTTCCTATTGTGTCGATTGATGTTTATACCAAGTTTAGTGCGGATACGCACACACAACGACAAAAATAAATTGAGGTTGGAGTTATAAAAACTACTCGCTCTTTCCTCCAGGAGAATTGTTTCACTGTACGCATAATAATTAGACAACCAACATTACAGTACAAATATGCGCCAAAACATGGTATGCCAGGATATTCATCCATTTGGAGCAAGAAGATATTAGTAGTTGAGCATCAAATAGAGAACTACGAGATAGATAGGCAAAAATTTCATTCACGTTAAGATAGGAATTAATGCAAAGAAAAGGAAATAATAATATGGATATCACGCAGGAATCGTCATTATGAAATGCAATACTTGTCTTCTTCAACCATACACACACACACACTATGTGTGTGTGAGAGAGAGAGATAGAGAGAGAGACAGGAGGGAGAGAGAGAAAAAAAACATGGAAGAAAACGGCGAAAGTGCGAAAAAAGAAAGGAGGAAACAAGGAAAATTGGTGGAGCACATGGTAAAAAATGAAATTTTAACCCCTATGAATATAACCTATAACCCTATATCCCTTACTTTTGTCGTCGTGACTACAGGAATATGGAAACAACTTAAATAGATTTTTTTTGAAAAGGGTGACAAAATTAACAACTGGGACACAATACCCAAACCGTAATATGAAAATATTTTATTGTCATCCGAAATATGTAAGTATCAGAAGTTTGAAGTCGATTGGATATATGAAAGTGGGCCAAAATAAACTTACTAACAAGTAAAGTTATAAGGTTGTAAGAAATGTATATATCAGTGTTCGTCTTTCTGATGGTTTGTATAATGGAATGTGTTCTGTTTACAAATAAAATATCTACATACGCAGCCATATAGCCACAATCATATAGCATTCGTCAACATATAACACGGCCTGTCCATGAAAGCTAGTCCTTTTTCGAGAACTTTGCCTTTACCTGTCTTCTCTTAAAAAGCAACGGCATTTGTGTGTCACCCTATACATGTACATGAACCTGCTACTTAAAGGAAATGAAAAAGGGTTGTAGTTTGCGTAAGATGTTGCAACCTTCCTCTTTCAGGAAATAAAAAAAATATGGGAGGATTATTTTGCTGCTAAAAATATTATTCAATAAAATGTCATTGTATACAAATCGTATGCCAATTTCAGCAAATTTGGAACACCCTGTAAACATTATCCCAACTTGGAAAGCAGTTAGCTTTTAATGTGTCAATCCTGGATGGATTCCACGTCAAATGAGATGAAAATAAACTCTGTACCAATCACTTCTAGGCTAACCCTAATTTTCGGCTGGGGTGCCTAGACTATTTAAGTATTATAAAAACTCACTGACGTCAAGTTACTTCGATTACTTAAAGGTAATATTATATTCTGTTATGCTTTCATTTGTCGACCACAAGATGGCAAGTTTATCACTTCCGTATTAAGTTAAACAGACGGGCTTACTGGATACTAAATAAATAATCTGGAAAAATATAAAGTACCAAACACACTAAAATTACCTATGTCGCTACACATAACTAATTACACATGTATTTCATTCAACGGAAGTGGAAAAGAGTTAGGCTACCTTATATATATATATCTGTAATGTACACCTGCATTAACCTAAATAACCTTATTCTCTTTTACCTGTCTTGAATTCTGGCAATTTTACTGATCTGTTCTTCTGGACAATGCTTTTAGGCTTTCACTTAATAATAACGGGGAAAAGTGGATTTTCTGGGGGCTTGCTTGGGGCGTCGCCTGAGCCCGGGTGCTCATTCCGGTTCATTTTTATCAAAATAAAAATTACTCAAAAATATCATACCAATTTTAATTAATTCGTAGGACGAAAGTAGCTTATTAGAGCTAGAAGGCCAGTCAGGGGGTCCTGCGGACCCATGGCATTTTACTGTAACAGTTGGCACAGTACTTTATCATCATAACTCAAAACAGTGAATTGATTAATAATGGCTAATATATTAAGGAACTATAACCACAATTTTGTGTTAACACACTCAAAATCATATCAATGGTCTCAGAGAGGAACAGGAAACATAACAGGAAACAGGTTCAGGAAACATAACAACTTATTCAAGACGAAGAAATAGATGTATTAATCATTAATGAAACAAAAATGACTTCAGACATATTTTTAAAAATCAAAGGCTATAACATTTTCAGAAAGGACAGACAAACAGCCTCAGGTGGAGTTGCTATTATACTAAAAAGCAACATACAGGCACAAGAAATTATTCTTCCAAAAACTTTACAGGATACTAACACAACGCCTATTCTCATTACTCTAAATCAAAAACCGAAACTTATTAATATAGCTTCTTTCTACTTTAGTCCTCAAACAAACATTAACTCCAGTTTACCTCTGTTGAAATATTTGGAACAATTTAAAAATCTAATTATAGTAGCGGATATTAATAGCCAGCATCAAATGATGGGCGACCGCAGAACTGACGGTAACGGCAAGATTTTGTTCCACTATCTCCTCCAATCTCCACTTATAAATATTAATGTTGGACCGACCAGGTTCATGAATAATGTGGAAACTTCACCAGATAGAATTATGATCTCACCATCCATTACAAATAAGTTAATTCACAAATCAGTTCAGAAAAGCCTCCCTTCTGACCATGGAGAGATATATATTCATTTCAATTTGGAAATAGACAAAAATAATAATAGTACAGAAAGAATCAACTAAAACAAAACAGACTGGGAAAAATATAGATAAATAATTACAAAAGAACTTTCAGGAATTACTCTACCTATTTCTAATACTGAGGGGATCGAACAAATTAACACAACCGTAACAAGTTGCATTCAAAAAGCTCTAAAAGATACAGTCAAAAAAGAAACTATAATTATCTCAGCAGAAAGACTTCCCATGGATATTATTCAATTAATCAGATACAAAAGACAATTAACCAGAGCCATAGGAGACCTCTAAAAAACACAAAAAATGAAATGAACAAATTAAAGAAAGAAATTAAAATAAAGATTGGTGCTTATAGAGAAGCTAAAAGAATAGAACATATTTCTACACTTATTGAAAATTTTCATTAAAATGTTAGAGCCTTTTGGAAAACTATTTCATTCAGTCGAAGACAAAATTCAGGTAAATTATTACCTAACACATTGGACAACTTACCTATCACAGACCATAAAGATTTCGTCAATCTATTTCATAACAAATTTTCAGAGAAGGCGAAGGAGGAGATTACGGATAATCCAGAGAAATTACAAAAGGAAGTAACAAGTACAGCCAAAACAATTCGTCAAATAATAAACCATCACATCACATAGACATTACCGAATTAGATAAGCAAGACAGCACAAATGAAAATATTGAGGGACTTTTGAAAGAAGTCACTAGCAAAGAAATTATTGCAGTACTGAAAAAGAAGAAAAACAGCTCCCGGCCCGGATGGCACTTCGTATATCGCTCTTAAACATGCCCCTATCTTCCTTCACAGCATTGTACAACGCCTCCATCAGTCTAGGATACATCCCGCTTTCATGGTAACAGGCCTACATCAGCTTTATACCAAAACATAATAAAAGTAAACTTTCTCCTGACAACTATCGCCCCATTACACTTACTAACACCATTGCTAAAATATGTGAAACTGTTCTGGAAGATTCAGAACTCATTAGTAATAACCAAGCAAGGTTTTCTTTCTCAGATTTCTACAATAGACCAGTTGATCCGTGTTTCCACTGACATACAAACAGCGCTTAACTCTGGAAAAAGGGCAGCGGCGGTTTTTATGGACCTCACATCAGCTTTCGATACTGTATGGCATGACGGCCTACTTTACAAACTTTATTCTTTGCAACTATCGACCACTATTATCCGCTGGATTTCAAATCTTCTAAATAATAGAACCACACAAATAAAATCTGGGGATGTATTGTCTGAGAACAACATACAAAGAGGACTTCCACAAGGTGTGGCTCTGAGCCCACTTTTGTACACAATCTATGTTAACGACACTCCTGCTCCGACACATCCTCACACCAAATTAGGCCTTTTTGTTGACGATACGGCTTACTGGACCAGTGCAAAAACCACAATATCAGCCATAAATAATCTACAGAAGATCACAAAATGATTTGTAAAATGATGTAAAACTTGGAAATTACTGCTAAATCAGAATAACGACACAATTTGTAATATTCTATTATTCAGGAAGGGGCACGAGAGTCGATAAAGAAAAATCCATTAATATAAAGAACTCAAGAATTAAACCTCAGAAGGAGGCAAAATACCTGGGGGTTACTTTTGACCAACGCTTTTCATTCAAAAGACACATCGTGGAAAGAAGGAAAATTGCACTCAGAACTTGAGGATTTCTGAAACGTTACTTCAACTCAACACTTCCACAATACATCAAAAATAGACTTGTTTTATCCATCATCAGACCAATGATCATTTATGGACATGAACTCTACCATATCAGAACATCAACAGAAAAGATAGATAAACTGGAAAGATATTGGATCAGATCATCAAAAAGTATTTGGAGGGAAAACAGAGAAGAACTTTACAACAGAATCACAATAACTCCCATAGATCAATATATGAAATTAAGAAAACAAAAATATATACAGTCTGCAATTCACAAAAAAATCATTCAAGTAAACCTGCCACAACAAATGAATCTGAGAATTCTCAGACATATCATCTCATATTAAGAATTACTACACAACAATCAATAATATGCACAATACTGAAGGAAATTAATAACAACTCATCAACACAGCACGGATGCGACCACTACACAATTAATCCATTTGCAATAGAGTGTATTTCACCACAAGATATTTAATTATCTATTTATTTAATTATTTCTACCTAAGGTGTAATATACCTTAACAAAATATTCCTAAAACATTATATCTTACTGTCAGAATATTTAATTTATTAAGAAGGAAATAATTAACTTTAATTAACATCTAATTATACTAAAAGTTACCAAATTAGTAAAAGAATCTCTTTCCTGTGCAATTTAGGCTGGCGAACGAAATTTTTGTCCACTTCCAGTCTAGTTAAATTAGCAATTATGACAGACAAATAAGAAAGGAATTCTGCATTGAAGTTTTGCTTGGGGTGGGTTTCCTGGCTGCCTGTTTGGTTTGGGTTTGTTGCTCCGGTACAGAGTCTATTCAGTCTTAACATTTGACTTTCTAAATAATTAAAACTTACATAGGACGAAAGTGACCTAAGATGGCCAGAAGTCCAGCCTTGTGGCCCTGCGGGCCGGGCATCTTTACTTACCCGTCATCTATTTGTAAGTAAAAATATCTTACAACATATTTACGTTTGATATTTATGTTTCTGAAACATTACGGTTTGTATACTTCAGTGCTTTCCACAACACAACTAAATTGTATAATGTTTGTATTATGAAAAGAACAATTTGTCCTTCAGTAGATAGGAGGTTACCGTTTTACACACACATTTTAAGGGGGAGTTTCTGTTGAATAAATTGCTGTACTATTACAATTAAAGAAAATGAAACTGACTATTGATTCTAAAAATTTCCTCTACTTCTGCTGAATTCGATCTAATAGAAAGATCTATGAAATTTCTGATAGGAAATTTGAGAACGAAAACAATTAACATATACAGGAAACGGGACTAAGCAGGTTTAGCTTGAACACAGAATTGATTAATTCAGAAGATTAGCAGTACCGTGTTCTTCTCCTACGTCGAAGATTTCGAGCTAGAAACGATAGAATAATGATTTAAATAGCTGATATGGGTTGAATTGTTACGATACTGTAAAGTACATAACAAATTTTAAAAAAAAGCATCCACCACAGAATGGTCGCTCTAAGGCAATTTTTTCCCAACCTTTTATAGGCTACAGGCCCCTTGATTTCTTGCTAGTTTCATTGCGGACCCCTCCTTCTACAACTAAGGAAAATATTATACCTATAGTATCAACAAGTCCTTTTCGAGCTTTAGAAAAAGACGTACAATTTCAACACATGAAGTACAATTAAATACAGTTTCCTAACAATACTGCAAATCGCGTATTAATAGTACATAATAATAATACAACTAACGATATTTTACTTACAGGTTTTCAGTGCGATGGCTGGTGTAACAAAATATCCAGCAAACACAAACTCCAGTAAACAGTTGTTTGACATCGGATAATGCATGTTTCTATTCAGTCCAGGAATTCGCAACATCGCAATAAATATCGGTAACGTTAAATGGTTGCGAAAGTTGGAGTACTACTCAAGCAAATGATAAAATTTTCAAGTGTTTAAAACTAAGTTTTAAGGAATATATAAAGCTAAAGCGAGATGAATTGACCAGAGAATAGAGGAGACTGAAAGAAAAACTCTGCAGGCTCTATGATTCGCTCCATACAGTAAAAAAATGAAATATCGACGGCTAAGTTGAGCAAAATATGTAGCTCGGATGAGATGGAAACGAAGATTATATACTTTTGTGGATGGGAATTCTGAGGGAAAGAGGGCGTCGGGAAGACCGAAACTTCGCTGTAGGGACAATAATGTAGGGATCTTTGAGAGGTAGACGTTCGTGGTGAAAATTGGTTTTATCTTGCCCAGGATAAAAACCGATGTTGAACGTTTGTTTGTATCGTTGAGCTTGCAAGTTGCGCAAGCCATAGAGTTAACGAATTAGTTAGTTATCGCTACGAAGCACTGCATTATTTGTTTGGATCTGCTGTAAGATTTAATTTTAATTTTCGAATTGCAGTTTATTTAAATCATTTCAAAGGCTTTCCGTACATGAAATACAATATGAGGTGTTGTAATTGGAGGTTTATTCAACTTTTTGCCATTGAAATCAATAGCTAGACTTGCTAATGCCGGATCCTCTACAGGTATTGAATTTTTTAGTTTCCATACGAAATCCCAATTGTACGATAGCGTAAGATCTTTGAACTGACGACGTCACAAACGCTTAATATTTCTGTCACGTGCCCTTTGGTAGCTACCTGAAACCATATGCAGCCGAATCTACTTTGCTGCTTGTTGGGTTGCATACAAAACAGGTAGTTTTAAATTGATACTGGACGTGAAACAACTACTTTTGTATGCAACCCAGCAAGCAGCAAAGCAGATTTGGCTGCAAAGAGTTTCAGGCTATCTTCCAAAGTGCACTTGAGCGAAACGCTGACGTCAGTTCAAAGATCTCACGCTATCGTACAATTAAGATTACGTATGAAAACTAACAGATTCTAGGGAACCGTAATTATTACTGTATGTGCTCGATATTTTATTCGCCATATACGTATATATTTAATATTTCTATAGACAAGTAAAAGGTTGTAAAATATGCAAATAGATATTTAGTAATGGAAGGTGTCCATTACTAAATATCTATTACTCCGGCAAATTACGGAGCTTGCCTTTCTGTATTATTCAGTGTTGCCAACTGAATACATGAATAAGATTCAATGTTACAATTTGTGCGATGTTACGCTCTCAGTAAAACTTTACCTGTTATATAAATAGTCCTAACGAATTCTAATGTTCTTCACATTCAGTTTGTTTGAGTCAATGGTACTACGCTGTCTTCAAAGTATTTTATAAATACCTGCCAGATGTAACATCATTCAATGACCTGAATAGACAACTATGCAGCACATCTATTACGATCCGATAGGTGACGTTCGTTGGCGTGCATTCTTTCGTGGGAAAGGATGGAGAGAGTATTGGCTAGAGCCTGAATCAGAGAAATGTCAATGTTTTTATGCGCTGGATGAAGCTGAAAATTCCGGACGTCTGCAAGTAGAATTCGTCCTCGAAGTTGCGTACCTCGAAGGTACAGGGTTGGAAAATGCATTATAACACAAGAATATTTCCATTGGGTTGATCTGGGAAACTTGTCGGTGCCCCATATCCTTATTGAAGTACCAGTCACAAGAAATTCTCGTTTTATTCCGCTTCCAAATTAGTGTTTCAGTACTGGTAGCAAAACAATCCAAAATTACTTAGCTACAATAACTACGTTCTATGTTCCATACCCCTTATAGATTTCATTGTTGCCTTACTCTGCCCAAGGTCTGTCCAAGCACTAATGAATACTTTTAAGGCTATAATTAAAGTCACCGAAATTCTATCAAGTCTACCAAATACTAAAAAAAGACCTATGATCCGCCTCGAACACTCGACTTTCTGATCAGCAATTCGTCGCGCTATCCCTAGAGCCTGCATGTTTTGTCACCGTGTCAGATCAGAGTGTTACCACATAAGACTTCCTTACGGAAATAGGTGTTTTTCAAAAGAAAAACGGAGTAATTACAGTATCTGCTGGCAACGATTAAAACAGTTGGAAAGGAATTCTATGCTCTCCCTTGAAAGCTTCACAGTCACTCAAACAAATTGCAATCTCAGTCGTCGCTAATATTTCATATTAAATGTTATTTGCATTGTTTGGGTTTATTTCATATTAGAAGTATGAAACATGACAGGCAAAGAAGACAGATGCACCTAATAATGAACGGACAAATAGACCAACTACGAAGAGGAAATATGAGTATTACTCAAATTCTGAGAAATGTCAGATTTGTTTCAATCACTAACATTTCTCTTTAATATACATAGTTGTTTTCCACCTCTCAAGTAGGATAATAATGTTCCTAGGAGGATCTATAAGGATGTTTCTATACTAATAATATATATTTTATTAAATTTCAGATAAATGCCTTTGAACCTTCCACTAAAATACATGGAACAAACGTTTTGATTATGTCTGGAAACGTGTTTCAACGGCTTTTTACCTGGTATTCTGACAACGGAGACAGTAATTCTAGTCCCTTGCTTACGTTTGACAAGAACAAGGACGGGAACAAGGACGTTATATTCCTTCCTTCTTGCTCAAGTTAATTATGTGACGTCAACGTTCGTAATATACACTATAGTCTAATGCCAGTTTCAAACTACAGATCGGAAATAATCCTGAAAAAATGAAATTGATAATATTGAAAATAAACATACTGAGCATTTAAGGTCATCTATGATCCACAGTT